>BSBK01002635.1:660000-835241 GCA_027943335.1 Chamaecyparis obtusa
ATAACACTAAATTTTTTGAACCATAACCCTAAAACTAATTGAACATTAAAACAATTAAACCCCAATGCTAACACTAAACTTAATTGAACCCATATCCTAAAAAAAATTAACCCAATTGAATTGTAACCCTAAACTTAATTGAATATTAAACCAAATTGTACCCTATTCATATATTATGGAGATTGAATCCATACATTAGACTAGATGGAACCCCAACACTAAACTAAAGTCAACCCTAAAGCTAATCATAATTAAATATTAAACCAAATTGACCCCTTTAACAAAACTTATTTTATCCCAAATCTTAAACCAATTTGAACCATAACTATAACACTAAACCAAATTGAACCATAATCTTAAAACAGATTGAAAACTAAACAAAAATGAACCATAATCCTAAACCTAATTGAAAATTAAACCAAATTGAACCCTAATTATAAACTAAAATATACCCCAAGACTAATGCACAACCAAATTCAACCCTAACTATAAATAAAATAAACTAAAAACCCTACACCTAATTAAACGAATGATGAACCAAATTGAACCATTTAATTACACTAAATTTAACCATAGTCCTAGATATTCATCAACCCTACTATTACACAAAATTTAATTAAACAATAAACCTAAAACTAATTGAACACTAAACTAGATTGAACCATATAAATAAAGAAAATTAACATTTAAAAAAATTCAACCATTATACTAAACTTAATTATACCCTAACACTTGAAAGGAATTGAATGCGAAGAAATAAATAGTAGACACACAATGTAACAAATAAATACACAACACCAGATTTATCCTGGTTCACCAAAAATTGGAGCTATGTCCATACTGCAGAGTATTGTATTAATTCCAAAAGATCGATTACAAATGAGTAGGAGTAGCATATATAAATGCTCCAAGATTATTACATAATGAAGAGTCTTCAAATTGAAGAGTCATAATAAAAGGGAGAATAAACATTATGATTGTTGGCCTTCACTTCTCAAAAAACTCCCACCTGAAGGACAACCTTGTTGCAACTGATCACCTAATACCTTGCTTAAATGCTGACTTATCTTTTCTTCACAAGTCCAAGAGAAGTCCTTGCACATTCAAACTTCTCTTTGGCAACAACCTTTGTGAATATATATACCGGATTGATCTTGGTATCAATATTAACAAGTTCCAGCTTTCCTTCTTCAACTGCATGATGAACAAAGTGAGCATGTGAGTCAACGTACTTAGAGAGACATTGTGACGAATGATTATGAGCCATGAAGATAGTGTTGCGACTGTCAAAAAATAGGTTATACTCATTTTGATGAACTTTCAAGTCACCAAGCAATCACTGAAGCCAAATCATTTCCCTTGCACCTTCAAAAAGAGCCAAGTATTCAGCTCCAACTAAAGAAAGAGCAATGCAATGCTACAACCTTGAAGCCCAACTGATGGTAGCTCCTGCAAACATGACGGTATATCTAGTGGTAGACCTTCATTTATCCAAGTCTCCAACATGATCAGAATTAGTATAACATTGCAGCTGAACCTTATTTCCTCCAAAGCATAATGCATAATGTGAATTTCCTTTTAGATACCTTAGTATCCAGTTAACTGTGTCCCAATGAGCCTTCCTGGGATTGGTCATGAATTTGCTCACAACTCCCACCGCATGATCAATTTCAGGGTGAGTATAAACCATTGCATACATAATGCTTCCAACTTTAGATTTATAAGGAATTTTCTCCATGAAGTCCTTTTCTTCTTGTGTTTTTGGATACAATTTAGAACTTAAGCGAAAATGACCAGCAAGAGGAAGAGGAGAAACTTTAGCATCAACCATGCCAAACCTCTCAACAACTTTATCAATGTATTGCTTTTGAAATAACATAATTTCCTTCTTCTTCCCATCTCTTGTGATTGACATGCCAAGAATCTTCTTGGCTGCCCCTAAGTCCTTCATGTCAAACTTTCTTGCCAATTTATCCTTTAACTCATTAACTATTCTTTTGTTTATGCCATCCACTAACATGTCATCGACATAAAGAAGGAGAATGACGAATTCATCATTAGGAAGTTTCTTGAAGTAGACACATGGGTCTGATTCAAATCTCATGAAATTGTTTTCAGCCATGAAGCGATCAAATTTTATATACCACTGTCTTGGGGCTTGCTTGAGGCCATACAAACTCCTATTTAGCTTGAAATAAAGATGCTCTTGTCCCTTCTTGATGAATCCTCGATGCTTCTCCATATATAACTCTTCTTCTACATCACCATGTAGGAATGCGATCTTCACATCAAGCCTTTCCAACTCAAGATTCCATGCTACTGCTAATCCCAAGACTATTTGGATAGTTGTCATTTTGACAACTGGTGAGAAGAACTCATTAAAATCTATCCCCTTTTCTTGATCAAACCCCTTTACCACCAATCTGGCCTTGAAGCATTTTCTGTCTCCATCTTCTTCTTTTAACAGGTATACCCACTTGTTCCTAAGTGGTCATTGATCTAGTAGAAGAGAGACCAAGTCCCAAGTTTAATTTTTAAGTAAAGAATCCATCTCTCCAGACATCATTTTTTTCCATTTATCATTGTTGACATCTTTAAGAACAACTTTAAATGTAGATGGTCTAAAAATTCTAAGACAAGAATTGAAGGCTCTACTTCTTCAACGAACAATAACTCATAATCAAAGTATTTAGCTGGCATTTTCTTTTGTCTGGTAGATCTCCTTAATTGGGGTTCTATACTTTCTGTTTGAACTAGTTCAAATGGAGAATCAAAGATTGTAGCTCTTGCAATTGAATGTTTAATTCCCTGCCTCTTTGTTTCATTCTCAAAAGATATATTTGTATATCTAAAACCCAAACTATTAGCTCCTAGAGTCTTCACGTGAGTACTCTGTTCAAAGATAGAGCGACCACCTTCTGATTAAAGAGATGCCTGGCACATGATATCTACAACATCTATTGATTTAGAGAAGGAGTCTCGCATATGGGGCAGAGAAGGAATGATCTCTTCATGAGAAACTCCCCCGATCCCTTCACCAAAAGCTCCCCCGATCCCTTCAGTAACAACTCTACGGTTCCCTTCATTAATAGCTCTCCCATGCTGGAGAGGGGGCATAGATTGTTCACCCACGTGAGTGGTCATGGGTGAGGAGTGCGACCAGTTTGCGCATGGTGGAGAAACTAAATTTGAAATGCATTGTTGTTCTGGTGTATTTAGAAGATGTCTTCTGCCATATGCCATGAATGTGTCGTGGATGTTCTCCCTGTCGTGAATGTTCTGCCTGTCGTGAGTCTTCTTCCTAAGATTGACATGATCTATGAATGAGTCATCTTCATGTTTCAATGATTTTCCATAGGAGTCCATGTATAATGGTCTGTGTTAGAGCCAAGACCATGTTGGGTCAAGGGAAGGTGACTCCCAACCATTGTGTCTTCATGTTGTGTTTCATTAAACTATTGTGTACCATGTTCCCTGCCATGTACTGGGGTTCACATTGAGAAGAAATCAAATGTGTGAGTTGTTTCCCTTGTACCGTGAGTGTTCTCTCTTGTGCCATGAGTAGGGGATGCAAGGGAATCAATTTTGGTGGAGTCAAAACCATGTGGGGAAATAGTTTGATTGTCATCGTATGGATACCAGTCATATAAATTTTCATTTGCCAAGCTTCCTGATGCTGAACTTTGTGACAGCTGAGGCATAGTAGATAGAATAGAGATGGGAGAATTTGATGTGGGATTAACATGTGAGTAGATGGGAGAGTTTTTATTTCCATTGTCCATCATCTCAAATAGGGGAATATATTCTCGGATAGGAGTTTCATCTTTAGAATGAGGAAATATCTTCTCATTTAAGACTACATCTTCGCTCCATATGATTTTCTTATTAGATAGACTCTAAAGTCTGAAGCCAAACTGTTCTTCTCCATATCCAATGAATATGCAAGGCTGTGATTTAGGATCTAGTTTGCTTCGCTTCTCCTTAGGGACATGTATGAAAGCCTGACAACCAAAGACTTTAAGATGAGAGGATGAAACTCTTCTTCCTTTCCATTCCTCTTCTAGAATTTTGAAGTTCAACCTTGATGAAGGACTTCAATTTATTAAATAGACCACTGCATTGCATGCTTCAACCCAAAACTCTTTTCCCAAACCTACATTGGAAAGCATACACCGAGCTTTCTCAAGTATTTTCCTATTAAGCCTTTTTGCTGCCCCATTTTCTTGAGGGGTGTAGGGGACAACTTTCACCCTACGAATATCATTATCTACACAATAATTATTAAATTCCAATGACCAAAACTTCCCTCCATTATCCATTTTCAAGCATTTAATCTTGTGAACTCTTTGGTTTTCAACAAGAGCTTTGAAAACTTTGAATTTAGAAAATACTTTAGATTTATTTTCCATCATGTATATCCAAACTTTCCCAGTACAATCATCAAGGAAAGTAACAAAATATTTAGCACCTCCTAAGGATCTTACCTTAGTAGGACCAAAGACATCTGAGTGCACCAGTTGAAATGGTTTTTCCTTCATGTCATGCCCATCTTTCAAGAAGCTAACCCTCTTTTGCTTTCCGTAAAGGCAATGTTCACAAAACTCCAAGCTTTCTGATTAGAGACCCTGTAGTTGATCCCTTTTGAGAATTACCTCTAGGCCTTTCTTGCTCATGTGGCCTAATATTTGATGCCAAAGTGCCACATCACTGCCCACAACTATCATAGAAACACCTACTTTGGTATGTTTTTCAAAGAGATATAGACTACCAAATTTATTGCCCTTGGCAATGATTCTTGAACCCTTGGTAACTTTCCAAGTGTCCAGTTGAAAGTGTGGATGATATCCTTGTGTAAAGAACTGACTAATGGAAATTAGATTTTGCCTCAACTTGGGAACATGGAAAACATCCTTTAACAACCAATGGCCACCGTCTTCTAGCTGTAACATAATGTCACCTTTGTCAACTACCTCACAAGACTTATTGTCTTGAAGAAAAACTTCTCCAAATTATCGTTCATGGTAATTTGTGAAGTAATCTGTACATGAAGTGGCATAAAAGGAGGCTCCAGAATCTATCACCCAAGAATCCTATTTTGAGTCTCTTGTAGAAAGAATTAAAGTGGTTTCATCTATCTCATAGGTTGTATCAACTTCACTATTCCTCACTTTTTCTTGTGCTTTCTTGTAAGCCCGACAATTTCATTTTGAGTGGCTAGGTTTACCACAAAACCAGCACTCTCCATTTCTACCTCTTGACTTTGATTGATTGTGTGAACTAGATTTTCTTTGATTGTAATAACTATTACTACTTATATGATGGCTTCTTCCCCTTCTCTCAGTGCTGACCATGGTAAGAGAATCACCAAATGGGGTGTCTTTGTTACTTCCTCTCATATCTTCATTAAGAAAAGTGGCAACCACTTGATTGTAGACTAGCTTCTTCTTTGTGGAATTTGAAGTGCTAACAGCTATAACTGCGGGATCCCAATTGTCGTGTAAAGAACATAACAAGATGATGGATTTGGCTTCATCATCTTGTATCATACCAACTGAGGTTTCTTGACATAATAAAGTGTTCAAATCATTTATATGATTTGACATCGCAGTCCCTTCCTTCATTTGTAGCTTGTAGAGTTTCTTCATAATGAAGATTTTATTTGTAGCTGATGCCGTCTCATACATGCTTTGAAGTTTGTCCCAGACTTATTTTCTTGTCTTTTCATTCAAGACATTGAACAAGACATTTTGTGATAGTGAAAGAAAGATTGATGCCATTGCCTTATCATCAATTTTCTTCCAATATTTTTCCAATCTAAATGAGCACATCGAGCAATGCTGGCATTTTCTCTTATCATTTTTTTTAGTTTCATTTCACCACAGTTCTCAAAAGCTATTTCAATTTTTAAATTTCATCATATAGTTCATTTTATTTTTCCTCCGTAAGTTTGAATCATGAGAATTTTATTTATTTGATTTCTATCATTCAAAAATCAGATAAGTATGCAAATTCAGTAAGGTACACTTTGGGAATGGATCTTAATCTCAAAAACTAAATTGCATTTCCTAAATATAGGCTATCATCCATAATCTTTGAAGTATAGGTAAAAATCTGAAACACATTGATTTCTATGTTACTCTTAAAGGATGGTCAAAATAAAAGCTTATATACTTGACTAGTCTGTATGCTCCATTTCGATTTCAATTTACTGTTTTATAGTCTTCAGGCTTTCAACTACTGTCAATTCCCAACCTTTTTCCTTCTAAATTATGAATTGTCACCTCTACCAACTTCTACATGATGGAATTCATTCAAACATTTCTATCAACTATTAATTCTAAATATGAAAAATGTGTCTAAGTCTTAGATTTATGTTTGCATCATATGTAATTGTATATTAAGATCTAGCAAGTTAAATCTTATATTTAACTTCATACATGTAGTTAGAAGCCCCAAAAAGTAGTTTGTTAGCAATGAATTAATTCTGTGTAATCAAATTCTATCTAATATCTAATTTATAGATATTTTTAAATTATCCATACTTTCCATAATCATCCTTTAAAAAAAACTTGATGCTCTATTTCCTATTGATAGGTTTTCCTAAACAAATGGCGATGCAATAATATTTTAAAAATGTAATAATAAATTATATTATTATTAAAATGAAGTCTTTCCTTCAAACAAAAGCGTGAATTTTTCATTGCAACTTTTAGAAGGAAATAAAAATTTCTTCAAATTTAGAAGGTCTATGTCAACATTTATATAGTTTTTTTTCAAAATTTTCAATTATTTAATTACTATAATATTTTGAAAATCATTATGAAAGACCCTATAATTTTGCAGCTGCCATCTAGAATCCATTCCAATCCATTTCTATATGACTAATGAATCTGCAACTTTTCCTTTGTTTTCACCATCTCTATGTCCTCTATTTATACAAATAATCTAATTTTCTTTTCTTGCAACTATATCATCATTCATCTCAAACTATAGTCACTATCTGTATTACAATACTATAATGACAAATACTGGTCACTAGTAACCACGCTTGGAATTTGATGGTTGTATTGGTCATTTTTGTACTTTTGATTATTATATATTCATATTAATTTAGAATATTTGGAAAATAGAATATATGATTTAAAAACTTATTTTATATTTTCATATTATTTATTATGTCTTTATATTAATTTAAAATTTTTAAAAAACAAAATATATGAATTTAGAAACTTGTTTAATTTATTTGAAATTTTTGTACTTATAATTATCTATATGTATTATGTTTAATATATGTATTACTAATTATTTAAATTTGAAATAGTTTATTAGGCTAGGAATCTCGGTGATTTAGTATTGTGCAAAATTCGGTGCTTTTAGTTGCTGGCAAGGTGGTGACTTCCAGTGGGAAGTCCCAGGATGGCAAGCGACAATCAAACGTCTGTGGAAATGATCTTCTCTCAGGTGCATGCATTCCAACTTTTTCATTTAATGCTCTTAATGTGAATAACATGCCTTCTTCCAACCTCTACCATTCAGCAGAGGTCATACCCCCTACTCCTGCTGTTAATGCTAGGGTTCTTGACCTCACAAATGAAAACATTAAAACCATCCCTGGCCAGGTTGGGAAGCCAAAAACCTTCTCGAAAATGGTTGCAAACAAAGGTCCAATTATTGATGCAAAAGCTAGATTTTGTGAGACCAGAGATCATGGCGCCACAACTCCTGGTAAGAACCTTGTGGTTGTTCCCCTCTCTTTTGTCGTTTCTCCTAACTCTGAAATGCTTGAGGAAATTTTAAAAGAGAAGAATAGACTAAGAAATACAACCATTTTCTTCTCTGTGGTTGAAATTGATAAGTGTCCTAGAAATTTTTTGGATGGCTGGTTCCACAATTTTTGGAGTTTAAAGCTCGGTTATCATATTTCCTTTTGTAGACAAATTCAAAAGGGTTTATTTGTGATTTTATTTCCCAATAATGAATCTCAGATTGAAGTTCTAAAAAAACAATACTGGTCAGTTGGCACAACATCCTTCCATGCCCTAGCTTGGTCTCTAGAGGCTGTCCATGAGGAAGTTCTTGCTCTTTCAGCCCCCCATTGGATTTTGATTAAGCAGGTACCTCCATTTCTATGGAGGTTTCTACCTCAACTTCTTGAACCACTATGAAAAGTCATTCGTATGGATGACACAGTTAGGTTGGTGCCCCATATGGATGCCAGGGTTCTCATTTCTTTAACCCCTGGTAAGGAAATTCCTCGTAATCTACATATTGATATTCTAAAAGACAAGTATGAATGCCCAATTGAGATCCTTGGAGGTTTAAATGCCTTCTTTCTTTGTAGAAAAGAAGGGCACCTAAGAAAGGATTGCCTAATTATCAAGAAGAAATTTAGCGATGGTAAACCTGCTTCACCTCCTCACCCTGGCAACCCTTCTTTGATCCCAATTGGCAGAAAGAACTCTCATAGTGAAGTATCCCCTAGTCCCCTCCCTGATTTGAACCCTAAATCATCCTCTTTCCCTTCTTTCCCGACCCCTGTTCCTTCTCCGACTGCTCCTATTACCATGGAGGCTTTGATCTCTAAGGATGGTTTCCAAACCATTAACTAAAAAAGGAGGAAGAAAAATGCTAAAGCTGATTTTTCTCCTACGAAATCTCCCCAATCGACCAATAATCTAGCTAGTTCCAGTAGCCTCAATTTGTAGGTTTCGCAATCTCATTCCCCTGCCTTGCTAAGCAACAACTGTAGTCTCTCTGATACTTTCATCAATTCTGCTCCCTCAAAAAAACTCTCACATAAGGTGTTTAAAGAAATAGGTGATGATTGTATGCTTGAGGTCATCCCAACCTCTAATTCCCTGACGAATTCTAGGGTTGTATCCATCCCCCCGAAGCAATATATGGAGGTTGAAAACCAATCTCTAACCATGTCTGATAGTGAAGATGATCTTAAAAATGACACATCCACTTCTAAAAGGTGTGGAAGACCCCTTGGTTCCAAAAACAAAAGCTCAGGTGGTAAGAAGAATGGTGATTCCTCCATTATTAATATGATCTCTAATGAAGAGACTGATGACCAATGTCTTACCCTCTCCAATATTTCCTCATGAATTGCATCTCTTGGAATGTGAGGGGTCTTGAATCCCCGGATAGGAAGTTTGTCATTAAACATTTTCTGGATACTTTCAATTCCATTGATTTTATAATGCCGTAGGAAATTAAAGCTGTTGGTTTCGTTCTAGATTCTAACCTTAATTTTTTATGGAAGGATGGTATTAAATTATGTACCACACATCCCAAAGGAAGGGGAGGTATTGCCTTATTGGTTAACCCTAAATGGAGCAACCATGTCACTGGCAATGGCCTCTCCCCATGTAACAGAGTTGTTTGGGTCACCATTAATTATCACAATCATAACTTTGGTATATGCGCTATTTATGCTCCTAACGATGCTAAGGAAAGAATGAATCTATGGGATTGGCTGATGTCTCTCCCTAACATTCCTTGGTTTTTTGGAGGAGATTTTAATATGATTGAGTCCCAGGATGACAAGTCTGGGGGCCTTCCATTTGCTTGCAAAGACCAATAGAAACTTCGCTGGTCTAGAATGATTTACTCCAAACATCTCTTCGATCCCCTATCTGATAATAAGGATACTAACCCATGATTATGGCATACCTGGTGTAACTTTCAACAAGGATCTTCCAAAATCTACTCTAGATTAGATTGCTTTTATGGAAATAATTTTTTTTTCTCCTTTCTTCTCGACGATCAAGGGAACTATGTTCGCGTTACCTCCACTGGCCTCTCTGATCATCATCCTATCTCCACCTGTATCAGCCTCCCCATCAACCCTATGCTCTCTAAGGACCCCAATTCTGAGTTCATCCTCAATACTAGTCTCCTCAAAGATGAGGATATTATAATGACCATCCACATTATTTGGCACATTAATAGATCCAACCCTCCCTCTTGTTCCCACATTGACACTTGGAATAAGAATCTTGTCGCCTGACAGAATTTACTTAAAACCATAGGGAAAAAGAAGGCCAAGGATTATAGATTCACTAAAAAGCTCCTCTCCTCTGACCTCTAGAGGGCTGAAGCCAACATTCAAAAGAAGCATCAAATGGTCAAAATTAGAGGAGAAAAAATTAGATCTCGCACTCATTGGCTCCAATTCGGTGACCATGGTTCCAAATTCTTCTTTAATTTATTAAAGCATAAGCACTCTAATGAAGCCATTGAAAGAATTTTCCTAGATAACCAAGATGTTACTGACCCTAGGATCAATAAAAAAGCCTTTTCCGAGTATTATAAAGTCCTCTTCACATTTGAAGATTCTATGGAGGCTGTTGACCTTAGAACTAAATGTAAGCAGATTGTTCCTAGGAAAATCTCTAACTCTGATGCTGACCGATTATCTTTAGATATCTCTTTGGATGAGATTGAGAAAGCTATCAACTCTATTCACAATGATAAGGCCCCTAGGCCTGATGGTCTTCCTGTTGAATTCTATAAAGCCAACATTAGTTGGATATGTAAAGATTTGCAAGAAATTTACAATGAGGTTCTTTCCAATGGCTCTCTTGGGTCTACAATTAATAGGGGAATTATTAAACTTATCCCCAAGGATGGTGATAAAATGCTCATTAATAACTGGAGGCCTATCACTCTTCTTAATGTCTCCTACAAAATCCTTGCTAAAATTGTTTCTTTAAGACTTGTGGATATCCTTCCCAGCATCATGTCTACCACCCAGACTGGTTTTATCAAAGGAAGATACATTCTTGAGAACTTAATCATCAGTTGGGAAGCTATGAGCTAGGCTAATCAGTCACAACAGAATGCTGCTATGTTTCTTTTGGATTTTGAAAAAGCTTATGACAGAGTGGAATGGAATTTTATTCACATGATGCTTGAGGCTTTTGGTTTCCCTGATAATTTTTGCATTACTATCTGGATGTTTCTTAAAGACGATCTTGCCCAGGTTGATGTTAATGGCTCTCTCTCTGACCCCTTCCCCCTTGGTAGATCTATCAGACAAGGATGTCCTTTAGCCCCTGCCTTATTTTTCATTGCTTTAGAAGCCCTTTTTTACATCCCGAGGGATAAATCTGTATCCCCCGCTGTGAAAGGTATTTCTCTCCCCAATAATGAAGAGCTTATCAATTGCCAGTTTGTTGATGACACCAACATTTTCTTCAAAGCCACTCTGAATAACTTTGAGGCCTTGCATAACAAACTTAAGTTCTTTTGCTCTATCTTTGGTGCTTGACTATCTCAAACCAAGTCCATCTAGCTCAGAAGGCAAGATCAACCCACTAATTGGTTTAAGCATTTCAACTTTCAGTGGGGAGGCCCTCATAAGATTGTTAGGTACCTAAGCATCCCTTTCTCTATTGAGCCCTCCCTTAAGGATATGTGGTGCTGGGTCAAGGATAATATTATCAAGAAGTTGAATAAATGGCATAATAGATCCTTGTCTCTTGTTGGTAGGGTCCAAGTTTTTCAAAAGATCCTTTCTTCTTATAATATATATTACTCTTCTGCCTAGATGTTCAATAATTACCAAATTTTGGAAATTCAAAAAGCTATTAGGAATTTCCTTTGGTTGGATGGGAAAGGTAATAAAAAAATGCATGATGTTAAGTGGGACTGGTGCCGGATAGGTAAACTCCTTGGTGGTTTAGGGTTGAAGGACCTCAAGCTGTAGGGAACTGCCCTTGCTGCCAAATGGATTTTTCTCTTGATGGATGGTAACGACTAGTGGAAGGTCCTTGTTAGGCACAACATAGAAAGGGGATTCCCTAAGAAAGCCAAATCTTGGAAGAATCTTCCTTTTGCTGACTTAGTTCTTGGGCACTTCCTTGTGGTGGTCCAAGGCTCTGCTATTTTTAAATCAATTTGGAAAGCTTGGGATCAAATCAAAAAGCATATTCTTAACAGGAATTTCCATGATGATACGCATCTCTTTGGAGAAAGATCCATTTGGTGGAACCTTCACTTGTCTGGCAAACCCCTTGCCCTCTCTCAAGGTTGCTCTTCCTAGAACTGGTCCAATCTTGGCATCACTCAATTGATTGATCTTTTTGATAAAGACAAAATTATTGGCTGGGAAGAGCTTAAAAGAAAATTTGATATCCTTGACTCCCATAAGAAAAATTATAAAATGATCCTTAAAGATGTTAACAATTTGCCCACTATTTGTCATGTTGATTCTCATAGATATCTGAAGTGTAAATGGCTTGACAAAACCATTATATCTAAGATTAAAGCTAAGAATATTTACAATATTATTGGTGTTAATGAATCCATCATTTATCATGTTAATTTTGTTTGGTTTTCCACTCTTGATAATAACAGCTAGAAGAATTTTTTTGAAATTCATTGGAAAGGTAATATTGAGTCAAAAATCAAGTGTTTTAAATGGCTTACTCTTCTTGACAGACTCCCTGTTAGGAAAGATTCTTCTATGCAGGATCTCTATAGCCTTTGCAGATTGCTGGAGTCTAGTAGACACATTCTTTTTGATTGCATTTTTGCTAAAGACATGTGGGCTATGTTTGGTATTACTTATCCTTTATAGGTTAATATCCTTGAAATTATCATTGGAAATATACATGGTATTAAAAATGACTCTAATCTTTTTTGGAATATCCTCTCTTCTAACATCCTTTGGCAGATTTGGAAATGCGGGAATGAAGAAAGGTATCAGAACAACCCTAGGGTTCTTACTAAGTCTTTTCAAAAACTCACTCAATTTAAAATTTTTATGCAGGTTCACACTAAGATGATGATGGAGAAGGAGAAGTTAAGAAGATTCCTGAAGGACAGACATGACACCTTCTTTGTTTACGAGTTGAAGCATGGATATGCTTAGAGAAGGAACCTGGATGATTTGCAAGTGTTTGAGAGGACCTGCAAAAGACTCAACCAGGAAATCAGGAAGAACATCAAGTCCAAAAAAGATGAGATATACATGTTGACCCAAATCCAGGAAAGGAAAAGCTTTGTGTGGATGGAGGGGCCATTGGGATGGACTGCTTGGGTGGACACTCATAATGATGTCCTGCATTAAGTACTCTTATTTTCATTATACTCTTTCTGTTGTAAATCCTTTTTGATGAGGCTGGGCCTCCTCTTTTGTACTCTCCGTTGATACTATTCTGTAACCTTTTTTTTATCCTCCCATAGATAATATTAAAAAAATAGTTTATTAAATTATTTCTATATTAAATTTTTTGATAATCAATATTTTTATTAAAACTTAAAATAACATCT
Source organism: Chamaecyparis obtusa (assembly GCA_027943335.1). Taxonomy (NCBI): domain Eukaryota; kingdom Viridiplantae; phylum Streptophyta; class Pinopsida; order Cupressales; family Cupressaceae; genus Chamaecyparis; species Chamaecyparis obtusa. The sequence continues at coordinate 673,285 of BSBK01002635.1, forward strand.
GTTTCACAAAGAGGTGGAGAAGAGACAACATTTAGTCTGCATCATCAAATAACATTTAATTTGAAAACATGAAGAGCTACAACCAGAGATCTAACAAGCTTGGAGAGGATGGGTTTGGTGTTGTATACAAGAAATTGGTTGTGGAGAAAACATGTTAAATGATATTGTCAAAAATGATTCTTCAACCAAAAAAATTGGTTGTTGATGCCAATGGAAATGTGAAAGTCTCTGGTTTTGGTCTATGTGAGTCTGGTTTTGGTTTCACTCTCTGTTTAGAGTCCAAGTATTTTTTTTTGTTTTTGTGCTTAAGGAGATTTGTTTTGTTGATCATTCCTACTCGGGCACCATAGCATGCAAAGATTGTAGTTCTGTTGTATTAAGTTATTTAAAAACTGATGTTTTAAGTCAAATTTACCAAGGTTCATAGTTGGAGAGCTAGTATGTGTACAAGATGATATGCGGGCTACAAGTGAAGTTATGCTCCAATTGCACTTTGTAATATCATAGCCAGCAGGCCTGGAATTTGACGGTTGCTTCTACCTGTCATATCAATTTTTGATGATAGTTTGGTCATTTTAATGTCTTTTATTTTACGTTTTAAGATATATATTGATTGTCAATTTTTTTTTAAATTTACGAATAGTCTAATAATAAAAATAATATATAATAAATTATATAAAAAATTATTTGTGATAAAATAATATAAAATTAGAAATTTTTTATAAATTGTATATGTCAAATTAATTAAGAAAGTTTCTAAGTTTATATATTACATACTAATATTTTAAATTGGTAGAACAAGTTGCTAAAATTCATAAATTCTATTTTAAAAATACTCCAAATTAATAAATTGTATAGTAAACAAAATAGAAACATTTGTCATAAATATATATCACATATTATATATCGATTAATATATATTTATTTTATTGATTAAAATATTATATTACCTATAACAAATTTTGACGGTTTATTAATAAATTTAAGTGTCATATTGATGGTTAGATAAAAATTTAATCTGCCAATCTATATGGTCCAATAAATTTTCAGCCTATCATATACGACTCAAAACTAGAAAAATAGGCCATCAAATTCCATGCCTGATAGCCATCACTATAATTTTGGCATCTTTGTAATCTCTTTTTATTAAATAATATATAAAATACGGCCTTTGCCTTTTACAAAAAAAATAAAATAAAAAATAGAAGATTGTCATTATTTAGGTATATGATGGGAAATAAGAGATTTTTTGCTAAATTAATAGCATTCAACTTGGTATAGTACAATCATATGCGATAGACTTATTTCATAGATTTTATCATTATTGCAATAACATGAGGTATACTAATTTCATAGATTTGTTAGAAATAATAGCATTTAACTTGGTATAGCACAATCATATGAGACAAACTAATTTCATAGATTTTAACATTAGTGCAATGACATAAGGTATACTAATTTCATAGATTTGTCAGAAATAATAGCCTTCAACTTGTTATAGCACAATCGTATGAGATAGACTAGTTTCATAGACTTTAGCATTAGTGCAATGACATGAAGTAATTTCATAGATTTGCCAGAAATAATACCTTCAACTTGGTATAGCACAATCATATGAGATAGACTAATTTCATAGATTTTAACATTAGAGCAATGATAGGAGGTATATTAATTTCATAGACTTGTCAGAAATAATATGTCATGGTGTAGTCACATGAAGTAGACTAATTTCATAGATTTTAAAATTTGTCAAAAATAACATGTAAGTAACATATTCTCATCTTGTCAATATATCATCTCAACATAATGATGGATCATACAATATAATTTGAAACACTGATAATGAAAAATTTCACACAAATTTAATTCAAAAATGAAAACACCTAGATGTATAACATTTTAAAATTCATCGAGCGGGAATCCAGGTTCATAGGCTGTGGGTGGGAATCCAGGTTCGCAGGCTATGGGATCCTCAAGAAATGCTTGCTTCGAAGACTCTCTAGCAGAACAAGACTCTGTAGATCCATAGAAAAAAGATGGGGTCCCACGTGAAAAGGAGAAAGACCTTGGAAAGGGGGAAGGGGTGGGGGAAGAGAATCTGGGCATCCCTCCAAGACCATCCACAACCACGAAGACCCAGGCACATGACCAGGATGAAAAATCCATCAACCGTCGGTGGTCAACCCTCTTTGGGATTAAACCCACAGGCAAGTCCTCTTTCCCTTCTATTAAGGACCTATTAGACAAGGAGAAAGACAAATATGCTATAGAGATACCTAACGAACTGGTAGATCACAATATAGCTACCATGGACCATACTCTTGTTGGCAAGCTTGTTGGATCAAGACCTAACATAGACATCGTTAGGATCTTTGCAAAAAAAAAATGGGACTTAAAGGGTCAAGTCCAGGTTATAGCCATGGTGAAGGTCTTTTTGTCTTTCAAGTTCTCCTGCAAAGAAGACTTGGAAAAAATTCTTTGTGCTAGAACTTGGGCCATAGGAAAGGCCACTCTAGCACTGCAAAAATGGACTCCTAAGCTTGACCTCAATGATTCCTTCTTTTTCTAGGCCCCGGTGTGGGTAAGATTTCTTGAACTTCCCCTAGAGTTCTTGTATGAATATGTCTTTGATGGGATAGCCAAATCCTTTGGCACCCTACTTTCCATCGACCCAATGACTGTGGCAAGGTGACACCTCACCTACGCTAGGATCTTCATAGGGGTGGAAGAAGGCTAAGACATGCTGGAAACCATTGAGCTCTAATCCAAACTGGGTAAACGAGTGCAGAAACATGACTATGAAAGCATTCCCTTTGCCTGTTTCCACTATAAGAAAGCAGGACATAGAGCTATATCATGTCTAGTTTTCCAATGACAAGAGAAAGAAAGGAAAGCTAGACTAGCACAAAGAAAGAATAACAATGGAAAAAATAATAGCTATGAACATGAAGATGTAACAAAAGAGATAACAATCCCCCAGGGGGGTACCGAGGCCAAAACACAAAGAGTTTGGAAGAAAAAAGAATAAGTTAAGACCATTCTAGTAGTCTAGGAAATCATGGGCGATAAGGAAACAATGGTAGGGGAGGATTTTCCAAGACAACGGCTTGAAACCCAAGAAACTAGTGGAGAGATCCCCCTTCTAGAGGGAATAGATCTAGAAATCACCATCCAGCAAGAAATTTCAGAAGTAAACAAGAATGTAGTTCTGACTAAAGGAGGCAACTCGTGTCCCGCAACCACATTTGTTTCCTTTGTTCTGGACTCCCTTGCTTACCCCCAGAAGAAGGCTTTTCCAGCCTGAAATAGAGCACACAGAGAGGCACCTCCTCTCAAGATTCCCAACCTTTTCCTGTGAAGCAGGACTCAAGGAAGTTTCAATAGATGGAAGATTTGATGGTAATAGCCTCCCCTAACCAATTCACCAAAATGGAAGAGCTCTTTGCGAAGTATAAATAAGAAAAGGAGGGTTGGACCACTGTCCACAAGAAGAAAAAATCTAACAGTAGAGACCCATCTCCTGTTTCTCCTGCAACTACCAGAAGTAGAAACAAAGAAGATGCAAGGGTTAAACCTAAAACTCTAGGTAGAAAGAGGGCTAGCCAGATCAAGTAAGAAGAATCTAGCAAGAACATAGCGGATGGGACTCAAAAAACTATCCATGTAGTCTACACCTCCAATAAGAAATGAAAGTCATATCCTAGAACATTCATGGGCTAAATAGCTCACACAAGTAGGATGTTATTAGAAACATGATAAGGGATCATAAACTTAATATTTTCTTAATCCAGGAAACTAAGAGGTAGAAGGACAAGCTTGAGTGTATCAGATGTAGTAAAATCATGGAAAACAAAGCTACCAGTTCTGATGGTCCCTTTGGAGGTCTCATGACCATGTGGAATTCTTATCATCTCAAAGCTTAAGTCATTTATGAAGGAGGTAACCTTCTTCTCTTGCAATTTACTAAAATAAAAGATAATGAAAGTTGGTTCATATTTAACATTTATGCTCCTAATTCCAAAAAAGATAGAAAGGTCTACTAGAACAAGATTAAAACCACCTTAGCCTCCTTAAATCTGTCTAAGGGAATCATTATGGGGGACTTCAATACTCCCCTAAAAGAAGGGGAAAAATAGGGAGGGATAGCCCTAGATATGGAAAGCAGACAAGACTTAATAGATTTCATCAACGACAAGGCTCTTCTTGATATGGACCTCCAAGGAGCTAATTTCACTTTGTCCAATAGGCAAGTTGGAAAGGATTGCATCCAAGTCTGGTTGGACCGTGCCTTGATCACACTGGATTGGTTGAATCACTACTCTCTCAACCACTCTACTTTGGTTTGAGCTAGCTCTGACCATTCTCCTATCTCTCTCTCCCTGGACCAGATTGCCAAGAAAAGGAACTTCCCCTTTAGATTTGAAAAAATGTGGATTTCTCACCCAAATCTACTAAATAAAATAAAAGAATGGTGGAACATTGATGTTGAGGGAACTACTATGTTTAGAGTGGTGAAAAAGATAAGGAATATCAAATTTAATGTCAAAAATTGGAACAAAGAATAATTTGACCATATCTTTACTTCCAAAGACAGGACTCTCAATGATCTTAACCTAATCCAAGCTGAAATCCAAAAATAGGGATATGATGAAGAAATATTGAAGAAGGAGAAATCTATCCTTTTTGAATACCACAATATCATTGGGCAGGAGGAAAATTTCTAGAAGTAGAGATCGAGGTCCATTTGGCTTAGGGAAGGAGACCAAAACACTCGCTTCTTTCACCTATCCACTATGAGACATAGAGCCGTTAACAGGATAAGAAACATCAAGAAGGGAGATCAAGCCCTAAAGGAGGAAAAGGACATCATGGAGGAAGCTATTGCTTACTTTTCTTCTCTCCTTTCTAAAGACTAGGAGTTGTCAAAGCAAGATCATGTTAAAATCCTCAAATACATTCTGAAAATAATTATAGAAAGCCAAAACAAATCCTTATGCTTTATTCTGGACATGATAGAAGTCAAGAGAGCCCTAGAATCTCTTCTTAGAGATAAAACCCCTGGTCCAAATGGCTTCCCCATCTTCTTTTTTCATCTATTCTGGGATGTGGTGAAAGAAGATGTGGTTAAAGCGATGCAAGAATTCTTTGGTTCTAAAAATCTCCTCAAAGAGCTCAATTCTACTTTCCTGGTGTTGATTCCTAAGTCTATAGGAGTGGATTCTTTCGAGCACTTCAGACCCATCAGTCTTTGAAACTCTTTCCTTAAGATCATTTCTAAGGTCATAACTTCTAGGATTCTCAAAGTCCTCCCCTCACTGATCTCGCAACAACAATCATGCTTTGTGCCAGGCAGACAGATCTTTGATTCCATAATGATGGTGCATGAAGTTATTCACTCCTTAGAAGTTCAGAAAAGAGAAGGATTTCTTCTCAAGCTTGATCCCTCCAAGGCTTATGATCAGGTAGACTAGCAGTTTCTTCTCAGAGTTCTTGAAGCTTTTGGATTCAACTCCCATACTTGCAAGATTCTCTAGCAAATTATCTCTACACCTTCTCTAGTGATAATGATTAACAGATCCCTATCTTCCTTTTTCAATCCAACCAGGGGCCTAATCCAAGGGGACCCCCTTTCCCCAATTATTTTTATCATCCTCACTGAGTGCTTGGGAAGACTCATCTTTGCTTCAAAAAGGGAGGGGAACCTGAAAGGCATCGACCCCTCCTCAGGTAACAATGTTTTCTCACACCAACAATTCATGGATGACACCATCCTAGGTGGAGAGGCTTTTGTGGGAGAAGAAAAAGTGGCAAAGGATCTTCTCAATGAATACATCAGAGCAACTGGTCAATACATTAATTGGAATTAAAATTGAACATCTTCTTTGTCAACACCCCATAGGGAAGATAGAGGGAAATTGCTAACATTTTGGGATGTGGTATTAACTCTTTTTCATCCTCTTATCTAGGCCTGCCCTTAGGCATCAAACCTCTAGAATCCTTTTGGAATAAAATAATAGGAAAATTCAATAGGAAGCTTTCTGGTTGGAAAGGGGTCTCCCTCGTTCAGGCAAGTAAGATTCAGCTAGTCAAATCTACTTTACAAAACCTCCCAACCTACGCTCTTAGCCTCTTCTCCATTCTTGTTAAAGTTGTGGAGGTGATGGAAAGAATACAGAGAAGATTCCTTTGGTCTAGCATTGAAGAACATAAGCGAATCCCTCTTATTGCCTGGGAGAAAGTCTGTTGCCCTAAAAAAGCTGGTGGTCTTGGAATAAGGAAATTAAGACTATTCAACAAAGCTCTTCAAGACAAATAGATATGGAGAATCTTCAACAAAAAAGGTGAGTGGTGGGATACCATTGAAGAAAAATACCTAATGCACAACTCAATAAAATGCTTTTTTGACGAGACGGATCCCCCGAAAGGATTTGTAATATGGAATAGTCTCCTCAATGCTAAGGAGTTGACTAAACCAAAAGATAAATGGAAGATTGGGAATGGGCAATCAATCAACTTTTGGAATGAAAAATGGCTCCAGATGGGATGTTTGAGAGAATTTGAGACTTTCTATGCCTAGAGACATGTCTGTACCCAAATTTATGGGCCCTAAGTTAGAAACTACAGAAGGGATGAAAATTGGGTAGATATCTCTTAGATCTCCTAGGATTTGATTGCTCTGATTAAAGCCCTCAATGCGGTCTATCTCCCTTCTGCTCAGGACAAGATCATATGGGAAGAGTCTCCAAACGGTATCTACACTGTGGCCTTTTCCTATTCCTTGTAGATACCTCAAATTCAAGAAGCTAAACCGATGTGGGCCAAAGCCTAGATTCCAGGCCTCACGCCCAAAATTAATGTTTTCTTTTTGCTCCTACTCTAAAATCATATCCTCACAGTGGATAATCTCATCAAGCATGGCTTCCAAATCCCCAACAGGTGTATTCTCTATAGATGTCAAGAGGAAATGTTGGATCACTTATTTAATCACCGCTCTTTTGTTAGTAACATATGGAAATGTCTATTCTCGGCCCTAGATTCATCCTGGTGTTTTCCCCTATCTTTCCATGATCCCTTTAGTCAATGGGCTTTCAAAATGTTTAAGCCAGACTTCTGATTATTTTGCACCTAGATCCTTCCTCACCTCTGTTGGGGAGTTTGGAAAGAGCACAAGAATTGCATTTTCTGTGATTGTTCCTCTCCCCCTAAAATAATTTTTGAAAAATTCCAACATGTTGTTAAGGAAAACTATTTCTTTTTTAGAAGAACTAACCATCTTGTAGGAAAGGCTCAGGAAGCAACCTAGGAGAAAAGATAGAACTATATTTTTGAGCTATCCTCTAACTGGCTAGGTGAAAGCCAACTTTGATGGAGATGCCAAAGGGAGCCCTAGTGAGGTTGGTAGCAAAGGGATAATCAGAAACAACTACTCGGTCGTTACTGAATACATAATAGAAACATATAATAGTGCAGTCCACTATCCAATAGTATTTAACTTGTAAAACATAGAAATGTTCAAACCAAAACATTCACACAAGCATTAACACTATGATTTATAGTGGAAACCCAATTTGGAAAAAACCACTTTGTAACATGTTACTAATATTTTCACTCTTTTGAAGTGAGCTCTGTGAAAATCCAACCCCGTCAAAGGTTACAAACACACTGTCAGGTGTGACCCAGTTAAAGGATTTAAACCACTATGTTAAAAGTGTGCCTTGTTATTAGGACTTACATTATGTTAGAATGCAACCTTGTTCAAAAGATTTATGCAAATGACTGTTAGGTCAACCTCTGTTAAAAGGATTTTGATTGATAAAATGGTTAGAAAGTAACAATAGTATTGATTTGAAAACATACAACTCACTTTGCAAATAACAGATCCAATTTTGTACACATATGCTGGCTTACTGACTATGATTCATTTCCAACTCCATCACTAATCTGCTCAGAAATCCCTTCAAGCAATCACACCACCTTCTCCTTCAGCCTTTTCTACTTATACAGTCAATAACAACAACAACATCTCCAGCATCATCTGCATTCTTTAACCTCATGCTTAGGTTTCCTTAATACTTCCTCATTTAGGTCAATACAACTTTTGCCGATTAATCTCCTCCGTAGATCTTAGGGTTAGGTCAGATTCATTGAATCCTTCCAGCTTTATGTTCTTCCATCCTTCTAGAAACATCTCAAATCTCTATATGGAATTATAATAAAATGGTTTATAGTGCATTAAATGCTTCCATACAATCAATAAATAAAGTCAACATGATTTACATAAACCAAGAATTCAACTATGTCGGCTAGGAATCTGAATTCTCCCACAAATGTAAATTGCTAACGCTAAGTCAATACTATATTCGACTCCTCGATCTTCTTTGGATAGCACGGTCACCACTGAAACTATTTCCTCAACTAATACTATCTTCCTCAACAATTAATTGATGTTTGGTCAACACTGAATTTACTTAGCATATACTGGCTCGATTGACACTAAGATCACTCGTCTTAAACTAGATTTCTTCACTTTTTCTCAGTTAAGCGTATTGTTTATTTTTCCTTCTTACTTTGATAAACAATACATTATCTTATCATTGTTCCACATAATCAAGTACCCATTGAAGTATCAATATAACTCAGCCTTTCCTTAGGTGGTATTGTTACCAACCTTGCCCACAACCTTCTCAACAATCAAATAGATAGACTAATTTCTTAAATAGCAACAGTCTTACCAATTAAGGTTTGACATCAATGACAATACAACAATTGCTTCAATTGTAGTTTCCAACAATCTCCCTCTTTGGCATTGATGGAAATACCATATGAATAACACATGAATGACCAACCAATCCAAAACTTATCTATCCGTCAGGAAAAAAAATTATAATATCCTTAGCTTCATTCTGATACATAATCAATTAGCCTTGCTTATATGATCGTCCACACAGTAACATTCTTTTCTCTGAATCTCTCCCTCTTACTGATCTTCCATAAAATCTCACCATGTTTTTTTCATCTTGTTCATCTCCCTCTTTGACAAAAATGCCAAAGTAGCAACTAAAACATACATCCTTCAGATGTAGATATCATCTTTTTAGTTTAGTAACAATATTTCTCCCTTTGTCATCTTTTCTTATGAATGATTCTTAGCTTTGCTGTACTTTTCACAACTCTAGGCTGCTCCTAAAGTGTGACCTATCTCTACATCAATTTGTCAGATACTCTTTGCAACACATTTGATGCAGTGCTCCTAGCTTGACTAGGCAGCCTCAGTTAGGGGAAGAACTCCTAATTGACCTCTTAGATACTCATGAGCTTCTTTAGGTAAAGCTTTAGTGAATATATACCAATTGTTAATATGATTTAGAATAATAGAGAGGGGGGGGGGGGGTGAATCAGTTGTTCTTTTGTATTCACATATTCCATTTGAACCTCTTTATCTTGTACCAATTCCATCAAGTAATGATACTTGATGGCAATGTGTTTGGTCTTTGTGTGCATCACTAGATTCTTAGATATGTTGATAGCACTTGTGTTGTCACAATAAATGACAACTGGTTCAGTGATCTCTTCTTTCATGCCTACCAACAATTGCTTTATCCATACCAAGTTTGAATAGTTCACTGCTGCAACCACATACTTGGCTTCAACAATAGATTGGGAAATGCAATTTTGTTTCTTGCTTGTCCAGGAAACTAATATTTGTCCAAGAAAGAAAGCTCCACCATTAGTACTCTTTTTGTCATCCACATTTCCTTCCCAATCAACATCAGTATACACTCTTAGTTCAAATTTTTCATGCTTCTTGTAGTACAGTCCATAATCAGTAGTCCCTTTCAAATATCTCATTATACTTTTGACAGCCATCATGTGAGTTTCCTTAGGATTGGCAAAGAATCTTGCCACAATCCCAACTACTAGAGCAATATCTGGTCTTCTGTGAACAACATACTACAATTTTCCAATCATGGATCTATATAAGGTCTGGTTTACTTCAGCAACATCATCATTCTTAGATAATTTTTGTCCAGTAGCCATGGGAGTACTTACTGGCCTTGATTCCTCCATACCAAAGGTTTTCAGTATCTCATGAACATATTTAGGTTGGGTGATGAAAATACCTTTCTCCATCTGATATACTTGTAAACCAAAAAATAATTTGATCTCCCCAAACATACTCATTTAAAATTTAATTTGGATTTCATTTGAAAATTTATTACACAAGGCATCTTGTCCACCAAATATAATATCATCTACAAAAATCTTAGCCAACAAGATTCCTTTACCTTCATCTTTCATGTACAAATTGCTTGTGTCATTTGTCCTTGAGAATCCAATCTGTATCAGGTAGTTGTGTAGCCTCTCATACCATGCTCTGGGGGCTTGCTTTAATCCATACCGTGTTTTATTTAATTTGAAAATCATGTGTCTTTTGTTTGGATCAACAAATCCTTTTGGTTGTTCACTATATACTTCTTCTTCTAATATACCATTTAAAAATAAAGACTTGACATCCATTTGGTATACATTGAAATCTTTGTAGGAAGCATATGCAAGTAAAGTTCTTACTCCTTCCAATCTTGCTACAGGGGAAAATTTCTCCCCATAATCTATTCCTTCTTATTGTACATAGCCTTTGCATACTAGCCTAGCTTTGTTTTTTGTGATTTGTCCATTCCTGTTCAGCTTATTTCTGAACACCCATTTTGTTCCAATGACATTTTTATTTTCTGGTCTTGGCACCAGAGTCCAGGTATCATTCTTTTCTATCTGGTCTATCTCCTCATTCATGGCTTGGATCCAGTCTTCATTCTCTAATGCCTCTCTTGTTGTCTTCGGCTTGAATTCACACAGTAAACATGTAGGGTCTCTTAAATTGCTTCTGGTTAGAACTCCAATATCTTTGTCTCCAATGATTTGTTCAAGCTTGTGATGTCTCCTTACATATTGTGCCAAAATAGGTTCTGCTCTCCTTTCTTCTTGTTCTTTAGGTTCTCCAACAAGATTGTCAAATTCAGCTTCTAAATGCTCGGTAACCTCTTCTTGATACTCAAAGCTTCCTCTTGTTTCTCAACATGTTCTTCTTGTCTCTCAGCATTGTTCTCCTGATGCTCGACATTGCTTACCTGGGACTCTACATCAGGTGCAGGTTTGTCACTTGTCTCTCCTTCTTCTATATATATAGAAGATTTGTAATCTTCTGGTTCTCTCTTGCTTTCATCTTCATTTTTCTTTGCATACTCATCAAATTTGACATTTACACTTTCCACAATTTTATTAGTGTTAGAGTTCAAACACTTGTAAGCTTTACTTTTTGTGGAATATCCTAGGAATATTCCCTCGTCACTTTCTTCTTTTTACTAATTTCTACCAAATTATCAAAGTTAACATGACATAGCTGCTTATGCCATAACCATATATCATCAAGTTGTGCAATCATAAATGTCTCTTCAGATAGGTCTAGATAGAACAAATTACCTCTTGTCTTTTCTCCACTTCCAATCAATTCACCAATGGCATCAAATATTTTGGCCTTCCTATGATGAAATTCCACTCGATAACCAGTGCTATTAAGTTGTGCAACACTTAGCAGATTATAGTTAAGACCTTCAACCCAATATGCATTTTCACAAGTAATTTTATCAGTCAGCTTAATCAATCCTTTACCTCTAACATGACATGGTGCATCATTTCCAAATTTTACACTTCTACCTTTATAATGATCTAAGGTATCAAACTTACTTTTGTCACCAGTCATGTGATGTGAACAACCACTGTCAATAATTCACTTATCATTTTTGTTTACATAGGATATCAATGTAGTTTTCTCATCCTCATCAGACTCATCTTTCATTGCAACATAGACAACCTCAATTTCAAAATCATCACTATTAGTGTCAGTCTCTTCCTCAGCAATATAGCATGATTTCTTACCTTTTCCCTTGTAATCCTTATACCTTCGGTAACCTTTGTCTTCTCTTTTGTCCTTATGCTTGCTATCTCTTTCTTCATCCTTATCATCCCTATCAGGACATCTTGCAGCTATATGACCAACCTTATTACATGAAAACATATAATAGGGAGTTTACCTTTATACTTTCATTTTCCCCTTTTTAGTCTTCTAGCCATAAGAGCTTCAAGATCCTCAAGTTCTTCATCAGATGTGTCACTTTCACTTTCACTCTCACCGATGCATCTTTCTTTGACTTACTCAGAACCATTTACGACTTAAAAGGAGATTCAACATTAGAGATAGTAAAGTTATCATAGTTAGAAAGCTCAAAAGCAATAAGCTTACCGACAAGACTTTCTAAAGTAAAAGCATTGCCAGGGTTACATCTAGATTCTTGAATTGCTAAAATTTTGATGGCATAAATAGGATGTAGAGTTCTCAATACTTTTCCTATTAAAATTTCATCATCTATAGTTCCATTTTCTCCTCTAATAGCATTTACAACTTCTTTTATTCTACCACAATATTGAGCAATATTCTCACATTCTTGCATTTTCATTTCATCAAATTTACCTCTTAGGCTCTCAGCTTTTGCTCTCAGTACATTTATGTCACCACCATAGATGTTTACAAGAGTGTTCCACATTTTCTTTGCATTAGTGCAGTCTTTGACGTCTTCAAATTTAGGGTAACTTAGGGCAGATGCAATCTCCAACATTTCTTGATTGTGCTCTTGTTTAGCTCTTATCTCCTCGGTAGTGAGAGGTACAGTAGGTGTAACATAATCATGCTCAACATAATACTTTGCAAAATCACCAATACCGGCCAAATGTAGCTTCATCAAACTTTGCCATGCAGGAAAGTTCTCCTTATTCAACTTTGGTACCTCCTTCTTATACATCTTGATCATTTACTTCAAGTACCTTTAAACTTGTTCTCTGTAAGCACCAACAGCTCTGATACCAATTGTTAATATAATTTAGAACAACATAGAGGGGGGGTGAATCAGTTGTTCTCAGGTCCAGATGTATAAAATAAACTTTCAAACTCTTCCATAGATCAAATCTAACAACCAACAACTACTTGGTCATTATTGAATACATAACAAAAACATATAATAGTGCAGTCCACTATCCAATAGTATTTAACTTGTAAAACACAGAAGTGTTCAAACCAAAACATTCACACAAGCATTAACAGTAGGATTTATAGTGGAAACCCAATTTAGGAAAACCACTTTGTAACATGTTACTGATATTTTCATTCTTCTAAAGTGAGCTCTATGAAAAGCCAACCCTATCAAAGGTTACAAACACACTGTCAGGTGTGACCCGGTTGAAGGATTTAAACCATTCTGTTAAAAGTGTGCCTTGTTATAGGACTTACATACATTCCATTAGAATGCAACCTTGTTCAAAGGATTTATACAAATGACTGTTAGGTGAACCTCTGTTAAAAGGATTTTGACTGATACAATGGTTAGAAAGTAACAATCGTATTGATCTGAAAACATACAAATCACTTTGCAAATAACAAATCCAATTCTATACACATATGTTGGATTACTGATTGTGATTCATTTCCATCTCCATCACTGATCTTCTCAAAAATTCCTCCAAGCAATCACAACACCTTTTCCTTCAACCCTTTCTACATATATATTCAATAACAACAACAACATCTCTAGCATCCTTTGCATGCTTTAACCTCATGTTTAGGTTTCCTTAATACTTCCTCATTTAGGTCAATACAACTTTTTTTGCTTAATCTCCTCTGTAGATCTTAGGGTTAGGTTAGATTCATTGAATCCTTCCAGCTTTATGTTCTTCATCCATCCTTCTAGAAAGATCTCAAATCTCTATATGGAATTATAATAAAATAGTTTACAGTGCATTAAATGCTTCCATACAATAAATAAATAAAGTCAACATGATTTACATAAACCAAGAATTCAACTATGTTGGCTAGGAATCTGAATTCTCCCACAAATGTAAATTGTTGATGCTCGGTCAATACTGTGTTCAACTCCTCGGTCTTCTTTGGATAGCTCGGTCACCACTAAAACTATTTCCTTGGCTAATACTATCTTCCTCAGCAATTAATTGATGTTTAGTCAACACTTAATTTACTTGGCATATACTGGCTCGGTCGACACTAACATCACTCGGCTTAAACTAGATTTCTTCACTTTTGCTCGATTAAGCCTATTGTTTAGGCTTCCTTCTTACTTAGATAAACAATACATTATCTTATCATTCTGCCACATAATCAAGTATCCATTGAAGTATGAGGATAACTCAACCTTTCCTTAGGTGCTATTGTTACCAACCTTGCCCACAACCTTCTCAACAATCAAATAGATATAGTACTTTCTTAAATAGCAACAATCTTACTAGTTAAGGTTTGACATCAATGACTATACACCAATTGCTTCAATTGCAGTTTCCAATAGTTGTTAAGATAATTAACACATTATTTTAGGAATTTAACTTCATTCACTAGCTAATTTAATAATTTTGTTTGACCATTAGTCATATTGTTAGCTACCATCAAAATATCCACTATTCAAGTAGCAAAGGAGTATTTCTCTAATTCCAATACAATCTCTTTGACAATTCCCATAGGAATTTAAATGAGGAAATTCCATTTTATGTATCAATAGGGTCCATCACATAATCTAGAACACCTCCCTTATTCCCTACCTCCCCTTCTTTTTCCATTGTCTCACAAATGCTATGATTTTCATTAGCTTCCTTAACATTCAGGACACTAGCATCACATTCATTCCTAATTACTACCTAAGACAATTTTTTTCCTTACAAGTATATTGCTTCATATTTTCACCCTTTTTTATATTTAAAAAGATTACCCCACTTGGAATGAAGATTCATTGGAAAATTTGGTTGGGCTTGGGGTATGAGAGGGTAGGATGTAGTCCACAAAGGGAACATAGTCCAAGTAATTATCATCAATTTCATACTTGTAGGGAGTAGAGGTTTTATAGGTGGGTTTCTTCTTCTTCGAGTGCTTACAATTGCAAGAATTGAATTTTATTGAAAATTTTCTTGTAAAAAGAACTACTAATACTAGAATCCTAGCTAAAAAATTCAAATTAGGATTCCCTATCACTTGATCAATCTTTGTAGTTTAAAATGTTATAAATGACATATCAGAGATTAAATGCTATGGTGTTATACTAATAATGAAACTTGAAAGACTACAAGTATTTAAATAGAGTGGTCAAAAGAATAGAACATACAGTTTTGTCTAGAACCAAGAAAATAGTTGTGTAACAAATAATGTGAAAGAAAATAGTTACACTAAAATTCCAATCCAACCCCCCTGATTAGATTGATCCTAAGAACATCAAAAATACATTTTCTTATTGAGTCCCCCTTAGGACTTACATAAAAAATTATGTTGATGACATAACATGAATATATATTTTGGGAAAATTTTCTTGTAAAGAAATAAATCTTGAACCGAGTGGGTCTCCATAAAACTATCTATTTACCCTCTAAAGGTGTATCTTTGAGGTATGCCTAAAGATCTTAGTCCTCAAATCTTGAATTAGAAAGTCTTGAATTATTCAACAATAATCCCTAAGAAATATGAAAGATGTGTATTGTTGTCATATTTTTACTCATTCTTAAGTTGGAGACCTAATTACTAGATGAGCTACAACCCCCCTAGTATGTGTTATTAGGTGGTCTTGCTTAATATTTGCATTCATTTCATTGCAAAATACATGAGAATGAAAAGGAAATGAATTGCATCTACATCTACACATACATGTATCAGTGGCATATATACTGTTCAAAAAAGTAAAGAACTGAAAGGAAAAGCATCTATTTGAGCTCACACAAGCTATGAGCATAGCCGTTATCAGAATTGAATGGATTAGTGTAGATATACATAAAGAAATAGTTAAAATAATGGGGTACCAGACATTTCCTGGTATTGATGTCCGAGGCCTGGTCCTATCGAGAAGCTCCTAAGATCCAGAACCTGCAAGAAGAGAAGAGTGGATTTGGGTTAGATCCAATGGATCTAAGCAATGGCTGGTACCACAATATTTATGGATGCATACATACAATAAGCCATGCACCTCTAACAAAGATTGTGCTCAGGGCATGTGTATCAAGGCTCTAAAATAGAAGGGCACCATGTTTTCATTGACGTGTTTGTTTCATGTACAGATATAGGGAAGCTGATCTAGTAATGAATTCCATGGATGACCTGGGCCCTTGCTGCAGATCATGATAGGGAAACCTCATGATCTCCATCATGATCACATCAAGGGCT
The DNA here is from genome assembly GCA_027943335.1 of Chamaecyparis obtusa. Classification (NCBI taxonomy): domain Eukaryota; kingdom Viridiplantae; phylum Streptophyta; class Pinopsida; order Cupressales; family Cupressaceae; genus Chamaecyparis; species Chamaecyparis obtusa. Next base: position 689,543 of record BSBK01002635.1, read on the forward strand.
AAGAGCACTCACAATATGTACAAATGAGGAGCATCTAGATGATTCAGCATCAATAAGGATCAATAAAGTAGCATGGCAGGATAAAGCAAATACTGGTATGAAGGTGCAAAAAAAATCTGTGTTGTAACATGAACATGATGATTTAATAAGCCAGCAGGGGTACTAAGGCATGATGTCAGTCAAACTATGATGAATGAATTACATAAATCCACAATGCCATCAAAAGAAAGATAGAGCTTATAACAGGGCACACAAATCTATGTAAAGGATAAGGCACACTGAAACATGAATGTATCTCAAATCTGCATTAAGGTTATAATAGGGCATATCATACATATATGGGCATGAGGCAAATGTCAACTCAATGATAATATCATTGATCCATGAGTATCTGTACATGCACTACAAAGATCATTAAGACATAAAATTCAAGAAAAACATAGGACGAGTCATTGCAACTCAACATAGTGGCACAATACCATATGCAGAGACAGTGAACAAAGAGGTACAATGAAGCTCAAGCAAGGTTCAAATCTGATATTTCTATGTATCAAATAACCAGTGTCTAAATGTCCCTCTGATAGCAGTAAGAGTAATTTTAACATATGGTGCTCATGTTCTTGAGTCTCTTAAGATTATAACAGGGCATAGTATAAAAGAGCAACACAAATCATGATAGGTTTTGATCCACTCACAATGCTTCAATAGTACAGGCAAGCTCATAGTACCAATGAGGCTATCAGTCTATAATGAAAATACAACATATGTTCAACAGTGAATACAGTGTCTTGACAGTTTCATCGGGCTACATGCAATGGTGATCGAAACAATGATCAATATAAGCATAACAGTGGCATAGTTAGATTCCAGTATGCATTAAAAAATAGACACCATAATATAGATCAGATGGTGCCCTCGATCTATAAGGAACAATGCAGTGATATGGTATGATCACAGTCAAGTGTATAACATCAAACAGTAGGCAATGCCCTAATCCATCAATTCATGGGCCTTATATTAATTTGAAGATCAAAATGTCAAATGCAAAGGGCAATAAGCATGCCATCACTAGGCAATGAGTTCATCCCAACAAACCAACAGATGCACCAGTTATGCTCTCAGGCCGTACTAGTCATAAAGCAATGATCAAACATAGTAGTGATGCCATCGAAATGATAAATCAATATAGTATAGCATTGGTATGCATGTAGCAATGGTTTAGTGGCCGCATCAGGCTTGTTAGGAAATGAAAAGGTATCAACGGTGATGCCCTCAGTTTGAAAGCAAATCAATAAACATCAAATAACAATGATATGAACCTCAAGTTTTTCAAGTATGCAAACTGTGTGCTCGGACTGTGCATGAAAGTGGTGGGTGATAACAGTGCCACATTAAAAAACTATGATGCCCTAAATACAGTGGGATCATGCATTAATAGTAAGTACAACAATGATAATACATTCAAAATAGTGATGCCATGAATAGAGTAAAGCATGCACGGTGCCCTCTCTCAGATGAGAATCAATAAACAATCAATTACCTAAAACCCTCAAATACACAGAGGAGTGAAATGATACAATGTTGATGCCCTAGCATTGCCATTCATGGGCCTTTCAAATGATTAACAGGTTTCAAATGCAAAAATTAATGGAATAGTGAATAAAAACCATGCCCTAGCTCGTGACTCATCGGGCACCTGGTGCTCTCAACAATTATTTCAAAATATCACATATCAAATGCCATCAATAATAGTGCCCTGTTTATGTGGAAATCACATATATGAATGCAGAATTACAAAAGGAGACAATGTATGCCATGCTCTATGCATTTGAAAGATAATGCCATAGCATTCTCAGGTTGTTCATATGGAAAAACCAGTATATACATCTAATGCTATCAAATAGTGCATCACAATATATAGAAATGCCCAAGTAACAGAGCTATGAAATAACAGTCAAATGCCCTAATTCATGAAGTCTACAATGAAGAGAATGAAACACTATTTCCATATGAAAATAAAATGTGTTCATACATGCCTACCTCAAGAGGATGTTGCTAGGGGTAGAGTGATGTTTCTAAATCAGAGCCGAGAAGACTACAGTTAATTTGGAAAGTTGCCAAGTGCCAAGTTTGGGAGCTTTGATGCCAAGCTCTTCATCTTTGAGCATTGTTTTTGATGATGTTATTTCTTCCTCCCCTTTTTAGGGTTGAGTGTTATATGCCGATACCTCTAGAATTTAGGTTATGTACGATTTATTCATCATATGAATATCCTCCCATTTTGTGGGTAGTTGATATTTCATTTTTTCTATGTATGTAACCTATAGTTTTTTCTGGGGTTTGAAGATTTTTATTTTTAATGCTATTATTTTTAAGAATGTGCCTCCCTTTTGGTTGAGGCCTTTTTAAAAATATGATTGTATCTATTTGAGGTCATAGTGGGATAAATTTTAAATGTTAAGTCATGGCCCATCTTTTATTGTAAGATATCAACAAGTGGTATTTTCTATAAACCATTGTCAGATTATCAATTAGTGGTATGACTTAGTGGATGTAATGGTCACCTTTGACTATTCATTTTTAGGCTCCCAGTTTCCTTGCCCCTAGGAATCCAAGAATCTGGCATTCAGACCATGATGCTGCCTCATGGGTCCATGTTTTGACTTTTCTATTCTTGGGAGGTGGTGGAGTTTGAATGTAGATTCTTTGGTTTTTGTTTTTATACCTCTCACTTTTGGTGATTGAGGTTAGCTCTTCATTCTTTCTCTCTGATAGGAGTGTTGTATCTTTGAGAGAAATAATTGTACTTATTTCTTTTCAGCAATAAAATTGATCCTTCTTGTTCTCCTATAATTTCGGGTTTGATTTTGAAGTCATATGTTGGATTATTGTGATGCTTCTATATCCTTAATCTGCATTTTGTATTCAAGTTGGTGTTCAAGGATTTATCTTGATTCAGTAGTGTTATTTGTGTACAATCAAGAATATCACATTTGTGAAGTTTTCTTCCTTTTCTGCATTCTAAGTACCTGGTTTCATTAAGAGTTGAGAAAGTGGGATTGAGTTGTGAGTTAGATTTATTTTGCTGTCGGAGTAAGCTTGTTCTCGATTGTGGTTTCTCTTCACAATTCGGTGGATCAACTATAGTTCATTTCAGTTGTAGTTGTTTATTTTCATGCATTCTCTCTCCCTTTTCCCCTCGAAGTTAGATAAGTTTCAAGTGATCCAAAGGGAAGCCGACCCTTAATCCGGAGGTCTATTCTTGAATAGGTTACCCACAGCCTAAGAATAGTCCCATGTTTCATAGGATTGCTAGGTTGAATACTTAGCAAAATAGGGTGCAATCCTTAGTGACAACAATTTTTGGCACCCCCAGTGGAACTAAAGACTGAGTGAGTCAGTCTTTTCTAAAGATTGATGCAAGTTATTGTGTGGTATGAGCAGTGACAGTGTTTTGAAATCATACCTGGTGAGTCTAATGGTGTTTTATGTAGATTAGTATATAATCTTATGAGTGGGATCCCAACTAGGCAGAGTAAGAATCCTTTTGTGTATGCGGAGCTGCCATCTGTCAAAAAGAGGTCTTACGTAGCCCAAGCTAGTGCATCAAAATCTACAAATCCTACTCCCAATCCTGCTCCTAAGCCTACTCACATTCCTACAAGTGCTTCCCCAATTCAGTCAATACACGTATTACTACTTGTACAAGCAACACTTGTAATTCAAGTTCCCCTAAACCCTCCAATGGCCCAACCTAGGCAGCACCCTTTTGTAGCCTTCAATCAAGGTAGTAATTTAAATTTGTAGCAGCATGATGACATACCTATAATAGCCCTCAAGAGTTTGCCTATTTTTATAGGAGAGGATCAAACCTCAACCATTGAGCATATAAGAGATGTAGCATCCCTTTGTGCCCTACATAATATAACCCAAGATAATGTGGCTGTGAGGTTATTGGCCGCTTCCCTCAAGGGAAAAGTGTTGCAATTTTTTAGAGGCTTAGCAGTTGGTTCCATAGCTAATTGGGATAGGTTGGGACAAGCCTTAACTAATTAGTTTGAGGATAAATCAGATCACCTCTCATTAGTTGAGCATTTGACTACTATCAAAAGAGTACCTCAAGAATACATGATGGATTTCAATTTTAGATTTCAAAGAACATGGAATAGAATACCAGCTACAGTTAGACCTTCAAGCCAGCATGCTTTTCTATACTATCTAAGAGCTCTTAACAGTGATATCTCTATTATGATCCAATCCATGGGAGGGACTAATGTACCCATAGCATATGATCTTTCCATAAGAGCTGAAAATAGCCTAATCCAAGCTGGAAAAATAGCCCCAAGGCCTCTAATGCCTATTTTCCCAGAGCTTCATCCTGTTCCTAAAGTAATTCCAACCTTGGCATCCATTCCACCTCTCCCAGCTCCTCCTCAACAAGTTGCTAACCCATTTGTGAATCAATCTCAAGAGTTGACTGAGATGAAAAAGGCCTTGCAAACAGTTACTAATGAGCTGGTTAGTCTAAAGAAGCAACAATCCCAGCCTTACGAACAACCCTATCAACAACCTTATCAGCAACCCTATCAAAATCACTACCAGTAGAACATGCCCCAATACCAAAAAAGCCAGCAAGGTCAAGCAAGAAGTTATAACCAAAAGGCCAGCCAACCTTATAATCCTAATATTCCTAGTGCTTCTAGGGAGCTGGCTCCTGTAGCTCAGAATAATATAGCACAAGATTATCAATGGGGCTGCCCATGTAATCAACAACATATCTAGGAGATGTGTCCTAATGGCTATAATTAGGCCCTCATGGTACATAACAATGTGATAATGCCATAGGAGATGGTTCAAGAGCTAGAAATCTAGCAAGGTCTAGTTGTTACCACAAATGAGTTGTAGACACCTGAGGTGGCACTGGTGAATTTTCAGAAGGAAGATTTTTGTGGAGTGAATTTTTCACCAAGTGATAACCCAAGCTACATCCCAGTTGCAGCCAACACAAGGTCTAAAAAGAAAGCTATGTAGGTTGAACAAGTGGCCTCTACTAGTCAGCAAGCTCCTGTTGCGAATCCACAACCCAAAGCAGTTCAAACTCCAGTTCTAAACCAGCCAAAGGAGGCTATAGAGCTAGTCAAGGTAGCTACATAGTTGGTGTCTACACAAATAGAGGTTGCTGCACCAAAAGGATAGTCTAAAGTAAGTTTGGGATCTTTTAATATTGTGGAGTAGATGAAGAAGACCTCTATCAATGTACCTTTGATGGACTCCCTGGCGATCCCTAGTCAAATGAAGTTAATACTTAGCGAGTTGGATAAGATTACATCAAATCAAGGAGGTGTTTCAGAGCAGCCTAGAGTCCTAGTGGATAAAACACCTCAAAAGGAGTAGCAAAATGAAGAATCCAACTTGCAGCCCACTATTTCCCCGCAAGTTAAACCTCCTCCTTTCTATGTAACTTTTATTGTTGGGGATTTTCTGGTTCATAATTGTATGATAGATTCAGGAGCTAGTAGTTCTGTGATTTCTAAGTAGTTAGCAGATCTCCTAGGATTGTCTTATGAGCCAATAGATAGGCCTATTGTTTAGTTAGATGGGTCATTAGTTAGTACCTTGGGAGTCATAAAGGATCTAAGCCTCACTTTACATGAATGTCCCAATTTATCCATTCCCCAAGATGTCTATGTCATAGATCTACCTCCTCATTTTTCCATTTGTCTAAGCAGAGAGTTTACTGCCAAGTTGGGGGGTAGCTCTCAGCTGATTGGTCTCATCTATATTTCAAAACTAGATACAGGACTAGAGTTAGAATCAAGTCTAAAGATTTTGCAAAAAGCGATACTGAACCATATACCCCAAATCCTATAAATGCCAATTTGATGTATCATGAACAAGATCCAAGTGATTCTGAGTCTGGGACCCCTATTGGAAAGATTCCTAATATTGCTCTAGATGAATGGGCTGAAAGAGACTTGGAGGAGGATAACCCTTTTAGAAACATGGAGATCTCTAGTATTGGAATGTATATCATTCATGAAGAGGGTGCTGTGATTCCAGATTTGATGAAGAAGAAAGACAAACATTCTAAAGATCAGAATGATGATTTGTGGGAGTTGTTTTTTGATGGCGCTAGAAGAAAAGTTGGTTCAAGAGGAGGAGCTATCCTAATTTCTCCAGAAGGACAAAGGTATTACTCTGTAGTTCATTTTTTTTTCAGCTGCACTAACAATATAGCAGAGTATGAGGCATTGATTCATGGTTTAGAATGGGCTAGACAGAGAGGAGTCAAATGCTTAAAAGTGATTGGTGACAGTGAGTTAGTGGTCAATAAAATCCATGGCACTAATCTCACAAATAATGACACACTTAAGATGTACAAGAATAGGATTTGGGACCTAATAGAAGGTTTTTGTGCCTTTAATCTGGTTGTTGTTCCAAGAAATCAGAATAAATAGGCAGACAAGCTGGCTGCCATGGGAGCAGAATATGATATTCCAAAAGAGGTCACAAGTCCTAACTCTCAGCATGTGAAGATTCTGGTAAGACCATCCATACCAGACAATCAAGTAAGCTGGAAAGTTTTTGAAAATGATGAGCAGATTTTCAATTTTCTGATAGAAGAAGCTGAGTTCTCTAGAATTAACCAGAGAAAACATGCTCACCAGTATGGTGACCAGATGCTATAGTTGAAAAGCAATAAGCTGCCTAAAGGACTGGTCACACTTGAGTCCGTATTTAATTCTAATGATCAACTCAGAGGAGACAAGGCCAGTATGACAATCAAAGAATAACACTACCAGCCTTTGGAGGTTCTTAAGGATAGATTCCTTAAGCTTGGAAAGGTATGCACACAGCCAGAAAAACAAGCCTTTATTTCATTAAGTCAAGAATTTAGTGACATTTTTGCATGGGAATACTATGATCTGAAGGGATTTGATCCTCACTTAGCCCAACACACCATTGAGCTAGAACCCCATGCCAAACCAGTGAGACAAAAATAGAGACCTATCAATCCTAAGTTAGAAGTCTTGATGAAAACAGAGTTAAGAAAGATGATTGAGGCCAATATTATTTTTCCCATTAAGCACACCTCTTGGGTCTCTAATATAGTACCAGTCAGGAAGAAGAATGGTGAAATATGGTTATGTGTGGATTTCAGAGATCTTAACAGAGCCTCGCTCAAGGATCATCACCCATTGCCATCCATGGAATAGATTCTACAGTATGTTTCAAGGTCTGATAGATTTTCTCTGTTAGATGGCTTTTCTAGTTATAACCAGGTCCTAGTTAAGGAGGAAGATCAATATAAAATAGTGTTCACCACCAAATGGGGCACCATGGCATACAGAAAGATGCCATTTGGGCTATCTAATGCTGGTGCTACATTCTAGAAAGCCATGGAGATGGTGTTTGCTAGCCTAATGAACAAGTTCATTCTAGTCTACTTGGATGACATAACTGTCTTCTCAAAAGACACAAAGGATCACTTGATTCATCTAAAGCAAATCTTTGAGAGGTGCAAAGAGTTTGGAGTCTCACTGAATCCCAAGAAATGCATCTCTTCTATCCATGAAGGTAGACTATTGGGGCACATTGTTTCTAAACAAGGGACAACCATTGATCCTGAGAGGGTAAAAGCCATCCTGGCTCTACTGCTGCCAACTCACAAGAAAGGACTATAGATTTTTCTTGGAAGAATCAACTTCCTAAGAAGGTTCATTCCAAATGTTGTAGCATTACTTAAGCCTATGACCTAGATGCTGAAGAACTCAACCTTTCACTGGACAAGTGAAAGAAAAAGGTGTTTTGAGGAAGTCAAGGAAGCAATTTCCTTTTCTCCTACTTTGGTAAACCCTGACTTTTCTAAAGACTTCATCCTATATGCTTTTGGAGACACTGATAGTATCTCTACCATGTTAGTCTAGCAAAATGCTGAGAAGCAGGAACAACCAGTAGCTTTCTACAGTCAAGGTCTGGATGGCTATGAACTTAACTATATTCCTATATAAAAGCATGTCCTAGCAATTATGAGGAGTTTGAAAAAATTTAGGCACTTGTTGTCCAATAACATAGTGCACCTGATGGTTGCTCACCCTTGCATAAGAGATTTCCTGCTGAACAAGGACCTAAGTCATAAGAGGGCTGGTTGGGTCACCAAGGTCATGGAGTATGACATTCAGATTAAAATGACCAAACTGATTAGAGGAAAGGGATTGTGTGAGAAGCTTAATGAAAGAACAGTATACCCAAACTAGCAAGAGGAGGAAGTTATTCTGATGAATCATGATGTAGGATAGAACACAAGCTGGACAACAAAGATGAAGCATTATCTCTCTTCTGTCCAATGCCCTCAAGGCCTTGGAAGGAGTAAAAGAAGGTACTTTAGACTCCAGGCCATTCCTTTTATTGTTATTAATGATGTTCTGTATAGAAGGGATCATAGTGGTGTCCTATTGAGATGTGTTGAAACTGATCAAGTAAATAAAGTACTGGAAGAGTTTCATGATGGAGGCTCTAGTGGACACTCTGCTGCCAGAACCACTGCTCTTAAAGTGATGAGAGTTGGGTACTATTGGCCTAGCCTGTATAAGGATGCTTTTGATTGGGTAAGGAGATGCAAGAACTGTGCCTTGTTTGCTAGAAAGAAAAAGCTGGCAGCCCTCCCTCTTCATCCTATCAAGGTAGAGAAGCCTTTCTCAAAGTGGGGACTGGATTTTATTGGACCTATCAACCCCCCATCCAGTGCTGGACACAAGTAGATACTTGCTGCCACAGAGTATTTTACCAAGTGGACAGAAGCTGTAGCACTGAAGGAAGCCAATGAGACCTCTGTTTTATACTTCTATCAGGACATTGTGTCTAGATTTGGTACTCCATATTCAATCATCTCAAATAATGCCATGACATTCCTAGGAACTAAGATTTTAAAATGGGCACTCAAGCATAATATCTTTCTAAGTACCTCTTCTAACTATTACCCTCAAGGTAATGGCAAAGCAGAATCAACAAATAAAAATTTTCTGAGAATAATCAAAAGGAATATAGAAGGAAACTAGAGAGACTGGCACAACAAGTTGAAACTAGCCTTGTGGGCAGACAAAATAACACCCAAGAGGTCTATAGGAAACTCACCCTACACATTGGTATATTGGAAAGAAGCCAGGATCCCTCTTGTAATACCCCAAAAATGGGCTATAAGTTCATTAACCTCCTACATCTACAAATCGAACGAAATCAACATCGAAGTCCTAATCTAAGGCACATCTAAACATCATCAAATCATAATTGATTATCTTAAATTCTGCATCAGGGAATATTCCTAGCAATATTCCTAATTATCTTAATTATCTTTAATTTAATGATTATTTGGCGATAAATCACATTTATCCTAAGTTTGATTAATTGAATATTTTCATATTTAATTAATTAGATTTAATATCTTGCCACTTAATTGTTTAATTAAATTTAATTCTATCTATTATTAATTATATTATTTAATTTTGACAATAAATCTAATATCCTATGAATAATTGATTAAATTTTTATTTAATTGATTAAAGCAAGTTGTCATTATTTAATAATATAGTTTTTAATAAAAGTTTGATTAAATAATTGATTAACCCATAAATCAATTATTTATTTTCAAAAATCAGTTAAGTTGAGCATAAATCACTTTATTTATTAAATTAAATCATAATTATTATGTATAATCAAAGAGTAGTTAAACTCAAATCTGAAAATCAATGCAAGTTATTGACTTTTTAGAACTCAACATCATTTTTGAGTTTTAAAGTTGATCTAAACTTCTAATTCGAGTTGAACTGTGCTTTTGCATGATTTTTGTGACTTAATTATCTTTATTTAAAAATAACTCAAAAATCAACCTGAGTTATTTGAGTGATTTATGGCTTTTTCTCATGCACCTCCAAAGCCCTAGATTCCTATAAAATCAAGGCTCAGCTCTTCATAATTCATCTCTCAAATTTGCATCCAAGCATCTCATATTTTTGCACAATCACGTTGGAGAATTGGAATTTGGAGAATCAAAGCTTATTGCGAGTCAAGGCTATTGTGAAATCAATTTCTTTTTTTTACATTCATTTAGATTCTTTTTCATATCATTGTTAGATCATTTTAGCAGATCAATTTCATATAGATTAGATTTCATATCAAGTTTTTATCATACTTATTGCATAGAAAATCCAAAAAAATAGCTTAATTACATTCAATTCATATCTAGATCAATTGCATTCAAATCCTTCATTTAGGTGTTGTCTAGGTCACTGATCTTGATAACAATCTAAGAACATTAATCTCACACCTACTAGAAGGTAGTAAATCACTTGGTTAGAGTAGATTTCAATTTTGCATGATTTTGATTTTTGCTAACCTCTAATGTTTTACTGAAGTGTTGTGTCTACAGATCAGGTACAATTTTCACACACACATTTCTAGCACCCACCGTGGGGCAACCCACCTTTACATGCTAGTTTTGATTTTTTTGGGGAGCTAAAGCCCTAAAGTTTCAAATATTTAATTTTATTCTCTCAAACGGCTTGGTTTTTTTCTCTAAATTTTTTTTTTTCAAGTTGAACATATATCAGTGAAGCTACAGTAAAACATTTAGAATTTTCTGAAATGTTTTGAATTTTTAATAATTTTTTCTTGAAATTCCAAAAAAAATTAATATCTAATGAAAATCAGTATATTTTTTAGAAATTTTTATATTTTTAGAAATATCTTTAAATTATATAGGGGGTCCATTCTTTGTATTTTAAATTTGGATGCAATATAATAGCTCAAATAGTCAATTTAAAAAAACTGGTCTATTTTGATAAAACGGGTCTCTAGGGCACAAATGAATAGATTTTTCTAAAATTTTTACATTTTTGGAAAGCTCTCTATTTTTTAATAGGGGTCTTTATTTTGAATTTCTATTTTTGTGGCCAAAATCATAAAAGAAAAATCAGATCTTGTTGACTAGGTCAAATGCAGCAAAAAAAAATAAAAAATTTGTGATGGGTATGCACTTATTTTTTTTACATGATTCAATGAATGATATGAGTTGTCCTTTGGGTTAATTTCTAGTTATTATTGCTGATAATAATTAATTTTTAGAGCTAACGCTATGGTTTTCATAAGTTGAATATATGTTACATATCTTGTTTGCTTGTTTGCTTGTTGGAGAGTTCGTCACTTGCTTGCATGGAAAAGCTCAACAAGAATTGCTAAAAATTAGGTAAAATCTACTAAGCGCATTGTGAGGATCCTATGTATTCTCCTTCATCTAATAAAATTTCAATTTGGACTTAAAATAAATCTCTTATGTGTCTGGCTTGTGTGCATCTTTTCATGCTTTTGTCTATTTCTACACACTTTCATAATTGATACTAGGTTGTGCCCCCTTAAGGATTCATTAAGTAGTCTTAGATAATTGTGATTGATCTTGATTTCTACCTTGGGTTATTGGACTCGCTAATCCATCGGCCCCTCATTCTGACCCGTGGTTGCAATCTCAGCGCCATAAAGGGGAGGGGTCTACAAGAGAGAAGCGTTAATTGTTCCACCAGGCAACCCATTTGTGTTTTTTAGAACTCACTTGTTTTCTAAGTTGGAGACTCATTTTCAGCTTGTGTGAGGTGTTAAGTGTTCCACCTTGTGGACTCATCTCATATTCGCTTTAAGCGTTAAGTGTTCCTCTTTCTACTTTTTTGGGTACTTTTGGTAGATTTGCTTTTGGAAACATACATCTGTGCTCACATAGTAATTAGGCCCTATGAACACTATTCATGATTCTTGAGAGATTGGATTCCCAGTGAAATCCTTCTTGATGACAGAATCCTTGTAGGTAGGGAGGATACTTAGTGCATTTCACATTCAACTCGGTTAGTGCGTCTTCTCTTATTGATCGATACATTCTCTCCTAGGAGAGGTTGATAGATCACATGGGGTTGACATCATGAGCTTTGGTGAATCAAAATTGGTTAGTGCATCTTCTCTTATTGATTGATACATTCTCTCCCCGAAGAGGTTGATAGATCACATGGAGTTGACATCATAGACCTTGGTGAAGCAAAACTTTGTCTTAGCGTGTCGGATTAATCTACTTGCTTTGTTTGGGTTAAAAGTGAAGAGGCATCAAAACCTTGGATCTGGAGCCAAGTCCCATTGTGGTATACTATTGTGAGTCACCTTTAGAGAGGGTTAACCATAGTAGAAAATCCCTTCACAGGGTAAACTGCGTTGACGGAACCTCAAGTGGTAATAGCCATTTTCACCGTGGTAGTGAAAGCCACTATATAAATGTCCTTGTAGAAGAAATCTCCATGGGTATGGTTCATTGTTGGGTTGTCAGATCTCCCTACCAGCTCCTGAAGATTAAGTTCTTAGACTGTGTCAAAACCCTGGTGCACCGGGATTGGAGTTCACCCCTTTGGATCATAAAAGTTGCAGAGTCAGACCATTACTAAAAACCCTAGCGAGGCCAAATTTTCATTTTATAGGGTATATGTGTGTTATTGAAAAACATTTTTGGAACATACACAATTAGCGCTTCTGAGGATTAGAATGAATAAGTCACTTGATTATTCATGCGCAAGGTTGTTTTTGCCCTTGTTCATTATTTTCAGACATGCTTGAAATCACTTGCTTGCTATTTTGCATGCTTGTTTATCTATCTGGTTATTGAAAACGGACAAATTTGTTACAATCCTCAAATTTGGACATTGAAATTTGCAAACAATCTAAATCTGAAAACTCAAAATTTGCAAAATTTGACGTAAAATCCTTTCTGGAGTCAAAAGTCATCTCAAGAGGTCAGAAAGTCATACGAGTTTTCTCAAAGTGTTGTTTCATTACTACCCAACTGTCGTATGGTAAAGAACCCAGTGTCGTACGAGTCTTTCTGCCAGTTAAATTCAAAAAGTCAAATCCTGCTAGCAACTATCGTGTGAGTTTTTCAACTGTCGTATGAGCTTTTCAACTATCGTTTCATTGCCTACCAACTATTGTACGAGTCTGCAGAGTGTTGTTTGGAAAATTTTTGAAAGTTGTCAAAACATTGTCAGAATTGCCAAATATTTAGCTTTTTTAGCCTAATTTCAGAATCTGTCGAATGAGTCACTGTGTCAAGAATAGAGTAGTAACCATTGAGAATCAGTACACATGTCTCAAAGAATTAGTACACATGAGGAAGAAATTCTAATCTTAGCTATGACGAAATAGATCCACGCTATGCAAGTCAAACTTAACAAACTTGAGAAAGAAAAGGAACCTAAAGAGTTCTCCATGGAAGCTCTATGCCCTTTTCCATTTGATAAAGACTTGTACATGTCACCATGCCCCCGAATAGAATTTGAGCAATGTGATAACCCTTATGATACCTCTTCCACAGAGAGTGACACATCCAACTTTGGAGACTTTGATGACTATGATGATAGACAATGTAATGATACCTATGACACGTCTGTTCCTAAGAATCCTCCTCATCATTCGTTCCTTCTTACTACAAATGGACCATCACATTGGATAGATTGTGATGGTGATCCATATGATTCTGATTTTGAAAGAGATTTTGATGGCTTTTGTGGACAATATCTAGATGATACATCTACTTCTATTGAGGAATATAAAATGTCCCATGCTAATTTGAAACGTCAATACTATAAGGATCTCTCCTCTAAGAACTCTCAGGTTGAAAATAAAGATTACACTCTCAAGAAAGATTATGTTAATGTTGGACCTTTGTCTTGTGATGGTTCCCTTCCATCCCCTACTTCCTCCAATACCCGTACATTTCCTAAAGTTTCCGAGTCTTTCAAATCTTTCACAGAACCTTCATTTGACACAAGCCCTGATACTTTTGATGCGGTTCCCTATAGTTATCCTCCAGGGCTACCTCTTAAAGAAACTCAAGCTAACCTTCACTTGGCTACAAATACTTTCAATAATGATAAACCTAAAGAGCCTAAGCCTTCATATGCTATAATCCCTACTTCAGCTAGTCCTCCACCATCTCTTCCAAAGTCATCCATGCAATCTCAACATGCTTCCTTGTCCTTAGAATTGGCTCCATGTCAAGAGGACTCTAAAAATGATGAAGAAAAGAACATAAAGAAAGATCAAGATCAAGAACCCTCCATGTTATCCACTTCTTTTCATGATGTCTCTTATCTGTTTCATGGTTCTTTTGATCCTGCATGCCCTTTCCAATGCATTCCATCATGTCTTAAGTCTTCTCCTAAGCAAGATCATGATGCTACTTACACTGTTGAGCTTATTGACAATCAAAATGACCTTACTACACTTGTGTTTTCCAAAGATGATACTTCCATTAAGGTTAGTAAAAATAGTGTTGTTACTTTCAATGTTAAGCCTATTGAAAATCAAGAAAAAAATTATGCACTTATGCTATCCAAAGATCCTTGTCAAGATCAAAGTCTTCCATCTTCTTATTCTACCACTCCATGTTCGTTTCCACTTTCTACTCTTCCTAAGTCTTTGCAAGCTTTGAACAATCCTATCAAAGAAGGTGCTCATATTCAAGATGTCCATGATTCTGTTGAAAATTTTAATGCTCACTCTAAAGATGCTGATATCCTTGGTTGTCATATAGATGCTGATGAACTTATTGATTATCCTTTTCTATCTTCCACTTCCATCCTTGGACCTCTTCCACCACTACTAAAGGCTTCACGTCTACCTTCCATCTTGGGTCCTTATGTCCCTTCATTTTCCCCTCGTAACTCTCCTAATTTGCCATCCATCTTGGGTCCTTACATCCCTCCATCTCTCATCTTTCCTCAAGATCAACATAGATGCATACCCTTGAATCCTTTTCATCCATCCACCCATATAAACCAGTCATATCCTCCCTCTTCCACAAATCCCAAGTCCTTTGGAAGTAACTTGAATGTTCAATACAGGAAAAAGAAGCAATACAAGAATCCATCAAAAAAAGAAGATCACCATGTCTCCTCTACTAGACATGGAAGCATAAAGTCCAAAGAGATATCTAAGAAAAAAACTACAAGACAAGTATGGGTTCCAAAATCTATCATTAATGATATTCTGTCTAGATCATCAAAAGGAAATAAAAAGCCTACGGCTATATGGATTCCAAAATCTCTCTTGAAAGAGTCTGGTGTTGAGCAAAAAGTGAAGTTGACATTCAAGCTTCCAAAGGCTTCCACTTCATCTCCCTCCAAAAATATTCTTCCATTCCATGTGCCTAAACCACAACCTCTGCTATCCATTCACCATATTCCTTCATGTATTCCTTCATTCATGATTCCTCCATCCTCTCACCACCCTTCAAGGTATGTGTTGATGTTGAGCTTGCCTTCCTTTCCATCTACTCTTTCACAATCCTTGCATGCATTATCCTTCTATCTTCTATCATTTTTCCTCATTTGCCTATTCCTCCTATCTTCCAACCTCACTCGCTTTACATAAAACCTTATCCTCCATTTTTCTCTTCCATCTCCCTTTCCCTATCAACATCTTTAAGTATATCATTTTGATTCCTTGGCATATCATGGTTTCTCCTTTCAAGGAGCACTATCTAAAAAGCTTGCCTTCTTCCAAAAAAAGAGAAATGAAAGAAATGAAAAAAAATTTGAAAATGTGCCTTGGTGAAAACCTGGAAACAGGCACCTTGGTAGAAAAAGTAAAGAGAAATAATTTCATCCTATGGTGAAAACCACTCCCTTGTGGCACCTTGGATAAGTACCATAATGAAAACCTGGCAATCAGGCATCATGTGTAGTTCTTCTACATATTTCATCCATTTCATCTTCTCTCTTTGATCTTGACAATGTTGATCTATAGACGAATATTTGGTTATTTTGTGAGCTATCTTATGATGATCTTGCTTTCATTCCCTTCCTTTTTAGCCTTCATATTTATTTTCCTCCATTCATTTTAGCCTTTCGCTATCCTTTTCCCCTTTGGTCTTGATCTAAGAAAGAAAGAGTAAAACACTGTGCTATGAAGCCTATGACATGTCTACTCCTTTGGACTACATCCTGTCCTTCTTTGGCATTACACTTTTGTGACTTATCCTATGCTAGCCTTTCATTGCTTGTCCACATGCACTTTACATGAAAATTTTACCTAGCTTGGGTATTTTTGAGGAGTTTTTCCTTGAGGATTTCTCCCATTCATTCTCCTTCATTCTCTTGTCTTCCATCTCTTCCACCAGCTTGTCAATCCCTCTTGTTCTCCACCTTGCTAGACATTGGGACTGCATGATATGATCTTGCTTGAGAGTTTGCAATGGAAAAAGATGCTATCAAGTATACCAAGTATCAGAACAATTATCAGAAAAAGTATCAAAACAAGTATCAGAACAAGTATCAGAATCAGTATCAGAACCAGTATCAGAACAATTATCAGAATCAGTATCAGAAAAAGTATTAGAACCAGTATCAGAACAAGTATCAGAATCAGTATCAGAACAAGTATCAAATCAAGTATCAGAACTCCCACTGGGGCTACACCTTTTGCTTTAGTTTATGGGTCCAAAGCGGTACTGCCTATTAAGGTTGAAATCCCATCACTAAGAATCAGAATGCATGGTCTAGTAACTGATGATGACTACAGAGTGTCTAGGTTGCAAGAACTTGAAATACTAGATGAGCGCAGACAAGTAGTGTATGATCATCTCAGAGTATATCAGAAGAGAATGTCTAGAGGTTACAACAAGAAAGTCAGACACAGAGAATTTCAGGTTGGTGATCTAGTCTTGAGAGAAAATCCTAAAAATCAATTCCATCGAGAACGCAAGGGGAAGTTTGAACCCAACTGGCTGGGTCCCTTTGTTATCACTGCTACTTTTGGCTCTGGTGCTTATCAACTCTCAACGACTAAAGGAGAACAGCTCTGAGAACCAATCAACATTCTCCATCTGAAGAAATTCTACGCCTAAGGCATTCAGTCTATGGTAAAATGTCCTGAAAAAAAATTATAAAAACTGGAAAAGTCCTAAAAAAATGAACCTCTTGGTGAAAATCTAGCAATAGGTGCCTTGATGATTCACAAAAAAATAAAAAAATATCAAAAGTACAAAAAAAAAATTGAAAAAATGAAAAATACAAAAAAAATGAAAAAAAGGAAAAAAATGCCTTGGTGAAAACCTGGAAACAGGCGCATTGGTAGCAAAAATAGAATCTCTGCCAAGATGGTGAAAACTCAGCAAACGGGAGCCACTTGTTTCAAAATGCTCCATCTATCAGCACAATCTTGGTCTTTCCCAACTTTTAGTCTTGCTTTAGTTTGTACATATCTCCCGATTTATTTTGCATTTTCAATTTTCAGTAAGTTGATTTGTCCACCAATCTGCTCAAGTGTCTGTATCCTATCAATGTTCAAACTTGGGGGCAATCAATGTCATATCCTATGGTCTCCCATGTATCTTAGACGTGTCATATCCACTTAGAGTCCTTTGAAGCTTCGTGTTGAGTCAGTCAAGTCTGTCTTGTCTCCAAAAAGGATTTTGCATCTACAACAATGCAATCAACATCAAACAACAAACTAAAAACAATCTATGCTTTTTTTACATGATTTTATCTCCTTGTATGCTTACTGATTCACATTGAGATTTTTGCATATTGTGTCCCTTCGAGCTCTTCGATGATGTCCTTTATAGGATTTAGAGAGTGATGACTAGGGGCATAATCTTTTCTTTGTTTTTTGCTTGTATGTGAAAATCTAACAACTTTGGAAATTCTGGCATGAAATGGTGTCCGACTGTAAGAGCCTCTATCTTGAATGGGATGGCCATGCGTACCTCGACCATTGATACCCAGATGATTCAAAGAAGTATTGATCTAACTATTGTCTTTTTAAGTGAGTTCTTTCTCCTATTGTGAAACGTGATCTTACCTAAGGATGTGAACGATAAAGGGTCACTATAGGTAATTCACATTGGATTTAGAATAATCTCTTAGCTGTTTGATGTGTTTATAATGCAAGGCGTATTCAGGTCATCACGACATTCATGTTTTGATGCTTCTACAAATTGCTATATCAAAATGGACATGATATTCAAGTCATCCTGGCATTTGTGCCTTGGTGCTTATATCTAATCCGACATTCCAAAAATAAAATCAATATTCATATATCCATGGTTGTTGACCAGTGGGTGTTGTATTGATTCTTGCGCATACAAATCGATATTCATATGTCTATGGTTCCATAGCTAGTGGGCATTGTATTGATTTATCCGGTTACCTAAAAGTTCAATGATGATAACAAATTGACACATGATCAGTGACTAGGTCCTAGGTCTTAGGTTGCATTTCATTTTGCATGTCTCTTTGCATTTTGCATGTTTGCATGATCTCACAATGGCTAAACGACCTTCAATGCTTAAACGATTCTTCAAATTGCATCTTCAAATCTAACAAGAGCTAAATCTTACACGAAGGTTCCTCCAATGAAACAGCAAGTAGAATCCTTTTTTGGGATCAAAATCAAAATATGAGATCATTCATATTGTTAGCTACTTGCATATTCGACCTTCAATCATCACAGAAATCCAGTATTCAACTTAACTAATTTTCTTACATCAAACTATCAAAATTTCAACTTGGTCAACTATGGTCAACTCATGGTCTAACCTAGTCAAACTTGGTCATTTGGACCTCTAAACGATGCAAAATGCATTCCTGGATGTGTTTAACTACTTCTCAAATCAATTAACATGCTTCTGAACTATCAACGCTAACTTTTCTTGTCAGATTTTAATTTTAATCCCGAAGGGGGCATGGTATTGCATATCATTCAAAGTCTGTAATCAAATTTGAAATCATATCTTTATGGAAATCATATCTTCCTCAGTAATCAAGACAACAATCATGTCTAGTTACTGATTCATCAAAAGTCCTCATCACTCAGGGCAAATCTATCATCACTTGGGGCATATCAGATTCATCAAGATCCATATCAATCTGGTATTCTCCTAATCTTGTAAACTGTATCAATTTTTGCAACCATCGGATCATAGTGTTCTTTCCTTGGTTCTTCGGCAACTGAAGGATTCGGATGTGATACCTGCGAGTTCTGCTAAGACAATCGAGTCTAGAACCGGTCACTCACTTCTTAGCAATCCTAAAGTTTGGAATCAGGCATTTTGACATTTTTTTCACAATCATAGGTTCATCGCTGCTATAGTGAACATTATCTTTGATCATTCAGGTACTACTATCTTCATATCAAATCAATATCAATCAGCTTCTGTCTCATATCAATTATCAATTTCAAATTTGTTTCATATCTCTATCAAACACAAACTTTCTTTGAACCACTGCGCTTCGCACAGTAATTAAAAGAGGGGCAAAATGTAATACCCCAAAAATGGGCTATAAGTTCATTAACCTCCTACATCTACAAATCGAATGAAATCAACATCAAAGTCCTAATCTAAGGCACATCTAAACATCATCGAATCATAATTGATTATCTTAAATTCTGCATCAGGGAATATTCCTAGCAATATTCCTAATTATCTTAATTATCTTTAATTTAATGATTATTTGGTGACAAATCACATTTATCCTAAGTTTGATTAATTGAATATTTTCATATTTAATTAATTGGATTTAATATCTTGCCACTTAATTGTTTAATTCAATTTAATTCTATCTATTATTAATTATATTATTTAATTTTGACAATAAATCCAATATCCTATGAATAATTGATTAAATCAAGTTGTCATTATTTAATAATATAGTTTTTAATAAAAGTTTGATTAAATAATTGATTAACCCATAAATCAATTATTTATTTTCAAAAATCAGTTAAGTTGAGCATAAATCACTTTATTTATTAAATTAAATCATAATTATTATGCATAATCAAAGAGTAGTTAAACTCAAATCTGAAAATCAATGCAAGTTATTGACTTTTTAGAACTCAACATCATTTTTGAGTTTTAAAGTTGATCTAAACTTCTAATTCGAGTTGAACTGTGCTTTTGCATGGTTTTTGTGACTTAATTATCTTTATTTAAAAATAACTCAAAAATCAACCTGAGTTATTTGAGTGATTTATGGATTTTTCTCATGCACCTCTAAAGCCCTGGATTTCTATAAAATCAAGGCTCAACTCTTCATAATTCATCTCTCAAATTTGCATCCAAGCATCTCATATTTTTTCACAATCACGTTGGAGAATTGGAATTTGGAGAATCAAAGCTTATTGTGAATCAAGGCTATTGTGAGATCAATTTCTTTTTTTTACATTCATTTAAATTCTTTTTCATATCATTGTTAGATCATTTTAGCAGATCAATTTCATATAGATTAGATTTCATATCAAGTTTTTATCATACTTATTGCATAGAAAATCTAAAAAAATAGCTTAATTGCATTCAATTCATATCTAGATCAATTGCATTCAAATCCTTCATTTAGGTGTCATCTAGGTCACTGATCTCGATAACAATATGAGAACATTAATCTCGCACCTACTAGAAGGCAATAAATCGCTTGGTTAGAGTAGATTTCAATTTTGTACGATTTTGATTTTTGCTAACCTCTAATGTTTTACTGAAGTGTTGTGTCTACAGATCAGGTACAATTTTCACACACACACCTCTATCTACTGAATTGCCTACCCTGAGTCTAATTAAAGAGATTGATCTAATGGAGGAAGATGCTATGCAGGTCAGGCTAGTTGAACTTATTAAACTTGAAGAAGGGGATCTGGTCCTCAAGTGGGATGAAGAAAAACACAAACCAAGGAGGCATACTAAGTTCAATGCCATCTGGATTGGACCTTTTATGGTAATTGGATGCAAGGCCCATAATGCTTTTCAGCTGGCTACAATGGATGGAGAGAAGCTGCCCATTCTAGTGAATGAGATCCACCTTAAGGCTTGTTTCTAAGGTTCTTTTCTCCCCTGTACATTAGTAAGTTAAGAGTTTTGGATTTTTGCATTCCCTAAGTGCCTAGAACAAGTGTTTTCTTAGTTAAGTTGCTTGCAGTTGCTTCCATTTGTTTTCAGTTTGGTGTGATTAACAATAAGCCAGAGAAGGTTTTCTCTAGCAGTTAGCAGTTTTGTTGAAGGATTGGGTTATCTAAAGGAAGCTAGGTTTAGTTGTGGTTTAGTGACTCTATGCCCAATGGATCTATCAGGTAGTTGGTCAGGATGCTTAGCAGGCAAGCACTCCATAGAGGTCGCCAGAATGTTGTCATATTTTTACTCATTCTTAAGTTGGAGACCTAATTACTAGATGAGCTACAACCCCCTCTAGTTTGTGTTATTAGGTGGTCTTTCTTAATATTTGCGTTCATTTCATTGAAAAATACATGAAAATGAAAAGGAAATGAATTGCATCTACATCTACACATACATGTATCAGTGGCATATATACTATTCATAAAAGTAAAGAACTGAAAGGAAAAGCATCTATCTGAGCTCACACAGGCCATGAGCATAGCTGCTATTAGAATTGAATGGATGAGTGCAGATATACATAAAGAAATAGTTAAAATATTGGGGTACCAGACATTGCCTGGTATTGATGTCTGAGGCCCTATCCTATCTAGAAGCTCCTGAGATCCAGAACCTACAAGAAGAGAAGAGGGGATTTGGGTTAGATCCAATGGATCTAAGCAATGGCTGGTATCACAATATTTATGGATGCATACATACACTCATCCATGCAACTCTAACAAAGGTTGTGCTCAGGGAATGTGTATCAAGGCTCTAAAATAGAAGGGTCCAATGTTTTCATTGATGTGTTTGTTTCATGTACAGATACAGGGAAGCTGATCCAGTAATGAATTCCATGGATGACCTAGGCCCTTGATGCAGATCATGACAAGGAAACCTCATGATCTCTGTCATGATCACATCAAGGGCCAAAAGCACACACAGTATGTACAGATGAGGAGCATCTAGATGATTCAACATCAATAAGGATCAAGAAAGTAGCATGGCAGGATAAAGTAAATACTGGTACGAAGGTGCAAAAAAAATCTGTGTTGTAACATGAACATGATGATTAAATAAGCCAGCAGGGGCACTAAGGCATGATGTCAGTCAAACTATGATGAATGAATTATAGAAATCCACAATGGCATCAAAAGAAAGACAGAGCTTATAATAGGGCACACAGATCTATGTAAAGGATAAGGCACACTGAAACATGAATGTATCTCAAATCTACATTAAGGTTATAATAGGGCATATCATACATATATGGGCATGAGGAAAATGTCAACTCAATGATAATATCATTGATCCATGAGTATCTGTGCATGCACTACAAAGACCATTGAGACATCAATTCAAGAAAAACATAGGATGATTCATTGCAACTGAACATAGTGGCACAATACCATATGTAGAGATAGTGAACAAAGAGGTACAATGAAGCTCAAGCAAGGTTCAAATCTAATATTTCTATGTATCAAATAACTAGTGTTTGAATGTCCCTCTGATAGCAGTAAGAGTAATTTTAACATATGGTGCTCATGTTCTCAGGTCTCTTAAGATTATAACAGTGCATAGTATAAAAGAGAAACACAAATCATGATAGGTTTTGATCCATTCACAATGCTTCAATAGTACAGGAAAGCTCACAGTACCAATGAGGCTATCAGTCTATAATGAAAATACAACATATGTTCAATAGTGAATATAGTGTCTTGACACTTTCATCAAGCTGCATGTAATGGTGATTGAAACAATGATCAATATAAGCATAACAATGGTATAGTTGGATTCCAGTATGCATTAAAAAATAGACACCATAATATAGATCAGATGGTGCCCTCAATCTATAAGGAACAAAGCAGTGATATGGTATGATCACAGTCAAGTGCATAACATCAAATAGTAGGCAATGCCCTAATCCATCAGTTCATGGGCCTTATATTAATTTGAAGATCAAAATGTCAAATGCAAAGGGAAATAAGTGTGCCATCACTGGGAAATGAGTTCATCCCAACAAACCAACAGATACACCAGTTATGCTCTCAAGTCGTACCAGTCATAAAGCAATGATTAAACATAGCAGTGATGCCATCAAAATGATGAATCAATATAGTATAGCATTGGTATGCATGTAGCAATAGTTTAGTGGCCACATCAGGCTTGTTAGGAAATGAAAAAGTATCAACGGTGATGCCCTCGGTTCGAAAGCAAAGAAATACACAGAAAATAACAATGATATGAACCTTGAGTTTTTCAAGTATGCAAACTGTGTGCTTGGACTGTGCATGAAAGTGGTGGGTGATAACAGTGCCACATTAAAAAACTGTGATGCCCTAAATATATTTGACTTGTGCATTAATAGTGAGTACAACAATGATAATACATTCAAAATAGTGATGCCATGAATAGAGTAAAGCATGCACGGTGCCCTCATTTCTCTCAGATGAGAATCAATAAAAAATCAATTGCCTAAAACCCTCGAATACATAGAGGAGTGAAATGATACAATGTTGATGCCCTAGCATTGCCATTCATGGGCCTTTCAAATGATTAACAGGTTTCAAATGCAAAAAATAATGGAACAGTGAATACAAACCATGCCCTAGCTCATGGCTCATCGGGCACCTAGTGCTCTGAACAATTGTTTTGAAATATCACATATCAAATGCCATCAATAACAGTGCCCTATTTATGTTGAAATCACATATATGAATGCAGAATTACAAAAGGATACAATGTATGCCATTCCCTATGATTTGAAAGATAATGCCCTAGCATACTCAGGTTGTTCATATGGAAAAACCAGTATATACATCTAATGCTATCAAACAGTGCATCACAATATACATAAATGCCCAAGTAACAGAGCTACGAAATAACAGTCAAATGCCCTAATTCATGAAGTCTACAATGAAGAGAATGAAACATTTTTGCCATATGAAAATAAAATGTGTTCATACATGCCTACCTCGAGAGGATGTTGCCAGGGCTGGAGTGATGTTTCTAAATCAGAGCTGAGAAGACTGCCGTGAATTTGGAAGGTTGCCAAGTGCCAAGTTTGGGAGCTGTGATGCCGAGCTCTTCATCTTTGAGCATAGTTTTTGATGATGTTATTTCTTCCTCCCCTTTTTAGGGTTGAGTGTTATATGCCGATACCTCTAGACTTTAAGTTATGTACGGTTTATTCATCATATGAATATCATCCCATTTTGTGGGTAGTTGATATTTCATTTTTTCTATGTATGTAACCTATAGTTTTTCCTGGGGTTTGAAGATTTTTATTTTTAATGATATTATTTTTAAGAATGTGCCTCCCTTTTGGTTGAGGCCTTTTTAAAAATATGATTGTATCTATTTGAGGTCATAGTGGGATAAATTTTAAATGTTAAGTCATGGACCATCTTTTATTGTAAGATATCAAGAAGTGGTATTTTCTATAAACCATTGTCAGATTATCAATTAGTGGCATGACTTAGTGGATGTAATGGTCACCTTTGACTGTTCATTTTTAGGCTCCCACTTTCCTCACCCCTAGGAATCTAGGAATCTGGCATTCAGACCATGATGCTGCCTCATGGGTCCATATTTTTACTTTTCTATTCTTAGGAGGTGGTGGAGTTTGAATGTAGATTCTTTGGTTTTTGTTTTTATACCTCTCACTTTTGGTGATTGAGGTTAGCTCTTCATTCTTTCTCTCTGATAAGAGTGTTGTAGCTCTAAGAGACACAATTGTACTTGTTTCTTTTCAGCAATAAAATTGATCCTTCTTGTTCTCCTATAATTTCAAGTTTTCTTTTGAAGTCATATGCTAGATTTTTTTGATGCTTCTATATCCTTAATATGCATTTTGTATTCAAGTTGGTGTTCATGGATTTATCTTGATTCAGTAGTGTGATTTGTGTACAATAAAGAATATCACATTTGTGAAGTTTTCTTCCTTTTCTGCATTCTAAGTACCTAGTTTCACTAAGAGTTGAGAAAGTGGGATTGAGTTGTGAGTTAGATTTGTTTTGCTATTGGAGTAAGCTTTTTCTTGATTGTGGTTTCTCTTCAAAATTTGGTGGATCACCTATAGTTCATTTCAGTTGCAGTTGTTTATTTTCATCCATTCTCTCTCCCTTTTCCCCTCCAAGTTAGATAAGTTTCAAGTTATCCAAAGGGAAGCCGGCCCTTAATCCAGAGGTCTATTCTCAGATAGGTTACCCATAGCCTGAGAATAGTCCCATGTTTCATAGGATTGCTGGGTTTAATACTTAGAAAAATAGGGTGCAATCCTTAGTGACAACATGTATCATTATAGATACTAATTGAAAAATGGTATAATTCTTGATGATATACTCTAGATATCTCACTAGACAATAATACATATTCATCTCAATGCCAAATCTTGAATCTGCATCCAAAATGAATCTTCACAACACATCATTCTTCAAATTTGTCAACATTAACAAGAAAAAAGATCGAAAGCATAAACTAAAGATGCAAAAAAATGCTTCTTATCCAAAACACCATCTCAAAGTATGAAGATAAATTTTTAGATGATGGAATCCATTCCATGATCCCCCCACCCTCCAAAATGACATCATCAAACCTCTAGGAAAAATTATATTGCTACTAGCTAGACCTGATTCAATCTCCATTTTGTGTACCAATTGGTGGAGTTTCAACATGCCTTACCATGTGAACCATATTAATAATACACTTCGGTGTTGAATCTTTATAATAGTCAAGTATAATTTATTTTTTATCACTTTGTGTAATTAGTAGCAAAAAAAAATTCACACAACATCCCATACACTAGTTCTCCTATTGAAAACATGCCATCTTTTGTAACCTCATTTTGTTTTAACCAAGGTGCTTCAAAAGTGTCATCCAATATCAGATGAAACCTTCACTATAGAAGGGATAGTAGTATATATCAAAATAGGATAATTACATCTCTTTTCTCCATTAAATGGTAGAGAAAACATGGAATCTATGTAAACAATAATTAGAGTTATTCCAAGGATTATAGGTATCTCTTTCATGGTCATACTCAACAATAGCATCCAATCTCCATGTTAAAAAATGGGAACTAATATAAACAAATCCATTACTATTTCACTCACAAATACAAAATTTCAAGCATTCATCTTCAATGAGCTACTCACTCTCAGACTTGGTGCATATTATATAATAGAGAGAATTTTATCTTTTGTATATTCAAATTAAAATTATCAATCCAAAGGACAAAAACATAAGTAGATTACTTTATTCACCTTCTTTTATTCAAATAATGATTGGATACCTTTTATTTCATTCACTTTCTTCTATCTCAGGGCTTTGAGTGTTTCTTTCACATGGCTTCTTAGAAAATCCATATGCCCTTATAATTGTGCTCAAACCTTGTCTATAATGGTACCCCAATATTTTTAGAAGTCAAAATATGTATCAAGGAAACTTTAGAATGGCAATAATTTTATGGTACTAGTGGTCCTATTATTGGTTTTCATTTATGTTTTGTTCAAATCTATTTGGCATCTCATTCTATTGATTCTTCATAACCTTCATCACCATTGAATGGATTGATCTATAGCTTCTAAAAGAAGCTTCCACATATTTTGCGGTATGTGACTTCCAAGCCAAAGAGAGGGGCTTAAAAATTTTCTTTATGCCTACCCATAAACGACTTACCGCCTAATCATGGTAAATAACCTATCTTGGTGAGATTTTTTCTTCCAAAAAAAAAATTGGGCTATGATTTAAAAGGTCTATTAACTTTTCTTTATTATCTCCTCATGCTTTTGAATCAACATAAATTACCAAATGCACAGTTTGATGTTGAATCATAATACAAAAATAAGTGACATTAACTATTTGATCGAATACCTAAAAAAAATGGTTTTACAAAATGGCATGATACCTCATGTGTAGACCTATGTCACACTTTTATAAAGGAAAATGTTAACAACACCAAAAAAATTCAAATTCAATGGCGTAAAAGTGGCATTTTTTATAGGAATTTGAAGAATATGTAAAGTAATGAAATGTGTAAAAATAGATGAAGTTTATGTCTATTATTTTTAATAACTTTTTTTAACAAGAATTGATATGTTTTTTAAATTTTAAAGCCAATTTTTAGTTGCTAAAAAATACTGAAAATCAAGGGGTCTAGTTCCCACCAAAAAACCATATGTAAATAAAAATTTTTCCTATGATTTCAAATATGGTATAGGTGACATATATAGCCAATGCATGAAACAATAAAAAATAGTTTTCAATCTATATTTTCTCTATTATAATAATCCAAAGTCCAACTTATCTGAAATCAATATTTTTTTATTATTTCCCACCATATTTTCTCTATCAGATCTATCTCAATTAGAAAAAAATTATACATTCTCGAAGAGTATTCTCTCCTCTGGTGAACCATATATTTTTTATTTATTTTTATATGATTTACTATTATTTTATTTCTCCAAATCAACATATTCTGGAATATATTACCCTTGATGGTAGGTATAAATGTGCCCATCCTTACCATTTTGTGTTGCTCTGTCACTTCCATCACAAGATTAGGGTGTCCTTGCCTTTTTATATCCTTTAGTGCCTTCACCTTAGTATTTCTGAGTATAGAAGGAAAGAGAAGAAACCCATCCTACATGAGGGACTTATTCTCCTCATTGTGGAACATATTAAGCAGAAGGCCATTTTCAACCCTATCATTTCTTCGCCCAAAACCTCTAGTTCAGCTAAGAAACATATGAGGGAGACAGTTGTTAAAGAGGAAAATCCTTCTGGGAAAAAATTAAAATATGATAAGGATGTTGGTATGGATACTGACTCTACTACTGATAGTGCTGAAGGTTATGAGGATACAGATAACTTGACTGAGGAGGGTAGTGATGCTTTGATATCAGTGTCTAATACGACCTCAAGGGAATATGAGAACATGGAGGAGGAGGCCGCTAGAACTATGGAGGTGGGGAACATCCCTGTGGTCAAGAATAACAATGATAATGACAAGAAAGAGGAGGATGTGGACAGCCAGTCGGTCCCCATTCTGGTGGAGTATGATAGTTCCGAGGAACATGATGTGCCCATCTCCCCTAAACTGGAGGTTATCATGGAGGTCTGCTCGGACATGTAGAAGGATGCCCTTATTGTGGAGAAGGATTCCTCTGCTACGGAGAAAGATAATGTCCCTTCCTCTTCTCAGAACATCCCCTTTGTCAAAATTGTGGATATACAAGAACAAAATGTCCAACTTCTCAAAGAAGATATGGATGACAAAACTGACCCTCCCTTTGGGGTTCTTCAGAATGCGAAGGCAGCCTCTATGTACTCATTTTGTTTTTTGAAATGGGTCTTTTAGGAAATAAAAAATTTGAATTTAAAATGTTGTTCTATCTCTGCTAAGGTTGACTCCCTGCAAGAAAGGTTGGAGCCTGGCTCGAACACTTTGGATCGCAACAAGGACAATGACAGGGACAAGAAGGTACATGCTATGCAAGTTAGAGTGGATAATCTGGAGAATGCTATGAAGAAACATATGTAGGATAATAACATGTTCATGGGTTCTGCCATGGATTGTTTTCTATCCATCAAAGCGGAGCTGGATGTCAGTTCCCCCAGCAAGAAACTTGAGGAGGATAATGAGAATGTGGGAGATGAGGGTCCGGGTAAACGTACTCATTCAGCTAAAAGGAAAAAGATCCAAGATAGGATCCAGGAGCTTTCCAAGTTCAATGCTGCCATAAAAAATATCTCGAAGGTGAAGAAGGAAGCAGACGAAACTCGTAGGGAGTTTTCTTAATTTTATTGGTTCTTGGTGTTGTCCTTTTTTGGTGATCCCTTGGTTTCGGGTTTTTTTGTTGGTGTCTAGTTTTGAGGCTTTTTCTACTGGTTTTGGTTTTGGTGGACTGGGTCCCATCCTGTTTTTTTTTAGTATGCTTAATGTTATTATCTTTTAATCTCTACTTGTAAGGGGTTTTAGGTCCCCTTTAAAACCTATTTTTTCCTACAATCAAAAACATATTCTCAAATGTTAAAATACCTACTTGCAATATTTTGTAATTATAATATACATTCTATCTAATCAAAGCACTATAAA
The DNA here is from genome assembly GCA_027943335.1 of Chamaecyparis obtusa. Lineage (NCBI taxonomy): Eukaryota > Viridiplantae > Streptophyta > Pinopsida > Cupressales > Cupressaceae > Chamaecyparis > Chamaecyparis obtusa. Next base: position 718,585 of record BSBK01002635.1, read on the forward strand.
AAATATATGAGCATATTCTTGAATCTGATCTCTACAAAAGGGTATTTTTATATTTTTCTAAAATATCAATAAAAGGAGTGGGAGTTGTTGAAACATTGATTTTTTGAAATAATTTTTTTTGTATTGTAATTCCAGACCCAAAGTTGTCCAAAATATGCATTCAATAGACACTTCCAAATAGAAAAGTTGAGACATATATCTAACTTAGCTTGATTGAATATAGAGCTAGACAATATATTTTACCAAAACTAATTTTTAGTTCGAAACGCTTAAATTTAGTTGTGTTGATAAGTTAGTCTAAAATGTGACACAACTTTGTACTTTTACCAAGAGGTGTCCGAAGAATATGTTGTGAGAGAAGTCTCTATGTCTCAACATCTAATGGAGACTACTTGGGTGAGAGACTACTTGGGGGAGTCTCTATTTAATGTAATGGTGGAGCTTATAAAGAATAATTTTTACAAACTTTGTCATATTCTTGGAGTGTAGGAGGCAAAACAAAATCACTTTTTTTATGATAGTCTTCAAGATAGCCTAGATATGGTTATTGCAGCTAATGTTTGTGCAAAAGAGAATAATTTATTGCTTTTAGATTATGAATATCTTCTTATCCTTTATTTACTTTTGGTTTTTCCTCACATAAAGGGGATAAAGATATTTCATATGTTATAGATGGTAAGAATGAGATCCTTATGGATATATTAATGGAATTTTTTTTGAATTGTATTAAGAAAGATAAGATTTTTAAATTGGTGGTCTCAAATAGAAGTTAGTTTTTGGAATTGAAAAAAAAAGATTCTTTCAACTTCTTCAAGTGATAGGGCCTCCAAAATGGATCTCATCTTTGAAAATATACCAAAACCCTTTTCCTATACTTTTTGTAAACAAAGGATTGTAACTTATATTGTTAATAAGATAATTTTATTTTTTCTCCTCGTGATGTCTCAAAAATTTTGGAACATGATATGAAGATTTTGGTTGAGAATTCTAATGGGATACTTGTCTCTTATTCAAGGAATGGTGAGTTGGTTTATCTTCTACCAATTTGTTGGACAATGATTCTAAGAGTATAAGCATGGAAGTATCACCTCAAGATATGATGGAAAGTGAAAATTATGGGTTTGAATTAGTGAAGGTGGTTTTTATTCCACCACTTCTCACTACTAATCATGTCTACATCCCAAGAATGTTCATTGAGAACATGCTAAAAAATAAGATCCAAACTAATATTTAAAAATCTAAATTATTTATGATGAAAGGACAAAGAGGAAATAACACATCAAATTGATTAAATTTCAAACAACAGGATGATATAAAGATGAAGGATTTAATATTTTTATTACTATCCTTTAAAGACGAAGGCTAGTGTTTCTAACAAGTTATATATCTCAAATAATGTATATTATTTAAAGATGAAGGATAATATTTTTATTACACGTTATTTAAATACTTTTAATTATATATTTATGAAGAAACTATTATTACCATCTCATTTATCATTGTCCTAATGGTGTAGTCAAGTTATTGGAACTTAAAAGGTTTTGTTAATGAATATTTAGTAGGTGAATTAGATATTTGAAGGTCCACTAATTTCTACATGTTTTTTTTGTAGTTGTAATGGCTTGAACAAGTAAAGGACATCCTATAGTTACATTATTCACCACTAGAGTAGAATATGAACACTACACATGCCTTTAAGTAGGTTGAATGTTTATAGATACTTGGTATAGAAATTTGTTTTAATTTTAGGAGTATTAATATATGATGTGATATTTATAAGTCCATGAGAGAATTACAAAATCAAAACACCATAACACAAATATTTTTTGTTGGGGAAAACTCTTCTAAGGGAAAAACCCTAGTGGAAATGGAATCCACTAATGATGTACTAAAATATTGTGTCCCTGCTAGGAGACCTAGCCCTATAAGAAGTTGATTATTACATTCTATACAAGTCCTTGTTAGAGGTGAAACCATGTTAGGAGTTGGTTACAAGGATAGGCTTACTACCTGAGCACAATTCCCAAAGTAAAGGTTAAATCCACCTTTTGAAGGTTAAACACACCTCTAGATCCACTATTTAAATAGAGTATACAATAACAGTAATGAACTGACTTACAACAACTAGCTTTGCCCAAATAGTTCCATTGAAGTGCTCAATGAATTACTTTTTCTCTACATCTAGCAAACCTTCCAACACCAAGTTTACAACCCACACCGACACATCTCAATCATCACACACCATTATTCTAAGGAATTATTTTCATTTATATAACTTACGACAAGTAAGTAGGTCATCATGTCAGGATTTCCCCAATGAAAAAATAAATATATAGACCCTTGCTAAGATACACACAATATATTAAACAGGTATACAAAAAATACAAATCATCAAATTCATGTCAAGATCTACAATCCACACTAGAAACCTTCTGAATAGGTTATCTCCTCTTGTCGGCCCCAAATAGGTCTTCACAAGACCAAATTCTTTAGCTAACATCACCACTATTCTGGAGATCCAATAATCTCATAGAATGTTCTTCCAAGTATATAGAATAAAACTTACATACCATAATTCTTTCTCGAATCCATGTTATCCTAAAAAATTAGAGACCATCTCTATCATAATCCTCTATTATTGCACTATGACCAGTCTTTACCAAAATAGTCATAACTTATGTAAAAGAGAATATAATGATCTAAAACTTTAGACATAAGTGCTACACACATCCTTTATCACAAAACTAAGATCGCATGTCCTTAAATTTTGTACAATGTATGTACCACTATGTCAAACCTACATGTTCCTATCATAACAAGTCTGTTTGATGAAACCAACTGAAACATATATTGACATCAATGAAAAAATATGAATGTCAACACTTCAGAAAATACAAATTGCAACAATCTCCCCCTTTTTAATTGATGGAAACTTATGAGAAAACCCATCAGCCCAAAATATCTTCTCAATGACCTCTTCAATGCTCCCCCTAGCACAGTAAGGGTTTTTGATCTATAACACTCCCCCTTTGACATCAATGGAAAAGGGTGCAAAGTTTTCTTCTTTTTCACTATCTCTGCACATTCCACCTCTACAAGGTGTAGCTTTTTCAAATCTTCATGCCTACAAAAAACCAAGTGCTTGATCACCCAAGTATGGTCTATTATGTTCTATGATCACTTCCTTTAAGGAGTGCATCCAGGCATAAAGTCTAGAGAGAGATATAGCTCTGATAACTATTGGACTGATGCATTCCTGCATCCTTTAGTTTATACAAGGAGGGGTTCTCACCCCAATCATACTTATGAGATATTCAAAGGTATCTTTTAGCAATGGTTTGGTGAATATATCTTCTATTTTCTCCTTTGTCCTGATGTACTCCAATCTGACTTCCTTTTCTACAACCTTGTCTCTCAAGAAGTGATATTTGATTGAAATATGTTTGGTCTTTGAATGCATAACATGATTCTTAGACATGTCCATTGTGATTTCTTTATCAAAATGTATTAAAACAAGCTCTTCAAAGCTTACCCCTATGTCCTTTAGCATTTTATTCATCCACACAATTTGTGTACAATTTATAGCAGCAACCACATACTCTGACTCAATAGTAGATTGATCTATAAAGTCCTATTTTTTTTCTCAACCAAGAGACCAAGATTTACCTAAGGAAAAAGGATCAACCACTAGTACTCTTCCTGTCATCTACACTTCCTACCCAATATGTATCTATATAATCATGCAATATGAAATCATCAGATTTAAGATACCATAAGCCATATTCTACAATTCCTTTTAGATATTTGAATATTCTTTTCATAGTAGCAAGATGAGTCTCCTTAGGATCAGCTTGGAACCTCACAAAAATTCTAACTGCACTTTCAATTATTTTCCTCAATCTCATATTGAAACATCTAAATGCCTTTCTTTTAGTGGAATAACCAAGAAAAATATCTTTATCACTCCTTGTATCAAACTTTCCTAGTTTATCTTCTCTTTTGATATGACACTTGATACAAATTTTTTTGAAATACTTCACAGAAGGAGTATGAACAAACCATAGTTCATAGGGATTATTACTAGTACCTTCTCTAATGTGAATGCGGTTTAAGGTGTAGACATCAGTGTTAACTACTTCCCTCCAAAGTATGTGTGCTACATTGCCTTCAATCAACATAGTTCTCGCAATATCCAATATGGTTTTGTTCCTTCTCTCTTCTATCCCATTCTGTTGTAGAGTTCTAGGTGCAAAAGTACATGACTATATATTCCATGTTCTTTGTAATATGAATTAAATACATTAGATATAAATTATCCACCTTTATTTGACCTCAAGAATTTTACCTTCAGACCCAACTCATTCTTAGCTTTTCCCTTATAAATCTTCAACTTATCAAAGGCTTCAGACTTTTATTTAATGAAAGAAACCTACATCAATTTGGAGTAATCATCAACAAAAATAATAGAATAACTTTCAACATAGTAAGATCTTATCTTTTTACCTAACCACATAGATCTATATGCACCAGATCTAGCTCTCCTTTTTTTGATAATGATTTTCTCTTAAAGTTTCTCTTTATTTTCTTCCCCATTACACACTCTTTGCACACAGTGTTAGTAGGCTTGATAATCTTTGGAAGATCTTTGACTGTATTTTGTGTTACTGGCCTTCTCAATGTTGTCAAAATTGATATGACAAAATATTCTATGCCACATCAAACTGTCATCTACCTTAGCCACAAAACAACTAGCTTCTACAATAATCAATTGAAACACATTACCTCTTGTTTTTATACTTGATGAAATCAAGTCTCCTATCTCACTTCTCATAGTACACTTTCTATCCTTGAGCCATAAGTGGTAACCCTTATCCACAAGCTGTCCAACACTCAACAAGTTATGTATAAGGCCATCAACAAAAAAAACATCATCAGTGTTAGTTTTTCCATCAAGAGAGATTGATCCTCTAGTGATGATCAATCTAGGAGTTTCATCACCAAATTTAACCACTCCACCATCATATTTGTTTAGCTAAACAAACTTGTCATTATTTCCAGTCATATGGTGAGAGAAACTACTATCTATAATGCATTCTAATTTATTTTCCACATGTGAAACTACAACTCTCTCTTTATGAACTGGTTCTTTATCCTTAATTGCAACAAGTCCAATCTCATTTTCATCATTTGCATAATCATCAAAAATACCATCACTAGCATAATAAAATTCCTTATCCTTGGAATAATTAGGCGTGAAAAACTTAGGCTTATGCTTAGGAATCATTGTAGGACATATAGATGCAAAATGACCAATCTTATTACATGAAAAATACTTTAGGGGTAAGTTTCCTTCAAACTTACCCTTACCTCTCTTTTCCTTGTTTTTTATTAGAGCCATAAGATGATGAATCTTTCTCTCTTGATCCTCTATTTCAACCCAATCATCAGTGTATTATCTAAGTTCTACATGTCTTCCACTTCTATGGGTACTTGCAAGACTAGATAAAGTCATCTTGTCATTATGAATAATAGCCTTAAATGCAGTTTCCACTTTAGGTAATGTTTTCTATAGCTCTGTAGTCTCAAAGGTGGTTAATTTAGCAATCAACATTTCTTTTTTGAAGTTCACAGTGAGTGGAATGCACTCCTCAATTGCTTGAAATTTTTCTTATAAGATGGCATCAAGGATCTCAAAATCTTTGTGATCACAACTTCCTCAGTGCATGTGCCTCTAGAGTTTCTCATTCCTGTAACAACCTCAGTTATCCTCTCTACATATGCTTTGACATTCCCATCATCTCGCATTCTTAGGTTCTCTGGATTTTCTTTCCAATTCTAAAACTTCTCTCTTTTAGTGTATTGGTCTCCTTCATACAAGGCTTCTAACCTTGTCCATATCTTGTGTACTGAATCAAGTTCCTTAACCTCTATAAATTATTCTTTTGAAAGTGCACTGATCAATGCTTCCCTTGTAACCATGTTGCAATGAAACAATTTATTCTCATCTTCAGTAGCATCAACTATCTCATATTTTGTCTTGAGCTCTTCATTCCTCTTGATAATCATCCAATAATCATTTCCCATGTAGATCAAATGAGTCCTCATCTTGTTAGATTCTAATTGTCAAAGTTTTTAGCATCAAAACTAGGGCTCTCCTTCCTATAGTAAGCCATCTTAGGATCTCCTCAAGAGGTTAAGCTTTCTATCTAAGGACCATAAGCTTTGATACCAATTGTTAAAAATAACAATGAACCAACAAAACTGAGAGGGGGTTGAATCAGTTGTGTGTCAAATCTTAAACTTAAATTCCTTAATATACTAATTACTTTAAACAAACTGAAATAGTAATGTAACCATGAGAGAATTACAAAATAAAAACACCATAACACAAAGATTTTTTATCAAGGAAATCCATGTTAAGAAAAAAATACTAGTGGAGATGGAACTCACTAATGGTGTACTAAAATATTGTGTCCCTGTTAGGAGACCTATCCTTATTAGGAGCTGATTATTACATTCAGTACAAGTCCCTATTAAAGGACAGACACTACTATGAGTCCGTCCAACCATGTTAGGAGTTGGTTACAAAGATAGGCTCACTTCCTAAGCACACTACCCAAAGTGAAGGTTAGATCCACCTTCTAAAGGGTAACCCACCTTCTCGATCCACTATCTAAATAAGTGTATAAGAGTATACAATAATAGTAATGAGTTGACTTACATCAACTAGCTTTTCCCAAATAGTTCCAATGAATTTCTCAATGAATTACTTCTTCTCTACATCCAAAAAATCTTCCAATAACAAGTTCACAACCCACACCCACACATCTCAATCATCACACACCATTATTCTAAGGAATGACTTTCCTTTATACAAGTCACAACAAGTAATTAGGTCAGCTTATTAGGACTCCTCCAATGCAAAAATAAATACATAGACCTTTGCTAAGATACACACAATATCTTAAACAAGTATACAACAAATACAAATCATCAAATGTGCACCAAGATCTGTAACCAACGCTGGAAACCTTCTGAACATGTTATCTCCTCTAGTTGGCCCCAAATAGGTCTTTGTAAGACCACACGCTTCAGGTGATATCACCACTATTTCAGTGAGCCAAGAATCTCATAGAATGTTCTTCAAAGTGTATTTTTCAAGTGTAATGCACTACTAGGAAATCCAAGAGAACTTAACCTAAACATGCAACTAAGTTTGTAGAATATTTTTTTTTTAAGTGTTAACAAACAACAACATCAAAGTTTTACAATGTGGAAGAAATACAATGAAATATACATCTCACATAGATTACAATCCTCCAAGATTCCTTTACGAATATTACGTAAGTATTAACTAATTAATTTAGATTAGATATAATTATAAAACTCATATAAACAAATGAATGATAAATGAAACATCACATTAAAGATAACATAGCAACAACTAGTACCATAAGGTATCCATAATAACTTACATCCATTGCACATGTCGCAGGGTATGTAATACAATAATCCAAGATAAAGTACAACATAATATCTTTGAATAACTGATACAATGATACAAGGCCACATAGAAGAAGAAGATAAGATTGCATCTCCACCAAAGAAGAACAAGAAGAAACAACTACCATAGGGATCCTCTAGCACTGGTACACGAACGCCAGAATCTCAAATGGTAAAAGAATCACTGCCACCTGACCTCGTGAACCTAAATGGTCCACTCCCACTGTGCTAAAGAGACAACAACAGATCCCACTCAAATAAAAAACATCAACAGAACAAGCTAAGGGAAAGATCCTGAAATCTCTCTAACTCAAGGTGTACAAAAGATAGTGATAGGTAAGACTCACTAATCCAGAGGCAACCAACACATGTAGGATAACTAAAATATGCATAGGAAGGTGTCATCATGTACGTCTAACACTTGAGTCTCATCATGGTAATCACTTTGGATTCCAACACTCAAGTGACTATACACTGTATCAATGACCTCTTGTACATACAAAGCCATTAACTATGCTAGACACACCTCTCAAAGGCTGCAAGCATCATCTCAATCCCCATCTTAGTCTGTACTAGCACTCAAGCATGGGTGAGGAAATATATCTTATTAAGTTCTTGTTTAGATACCCCTTAATTATATTAGGTTATCACTTGATTAAAGATACTTACAATAAGTGATCCTGGTAGCCACTTGTGAGCCCCAACACTTATTGCAAGCCACCCCGTACTACATATCTAGGTAAACTACCATAGGCTCACAGATCTCACATAGATAACAAGATGATAATAATGTCCCTCAGGACTATTCCACATAACAATAGGAACATGCAACAAGTCTCCAACCACAACATCGCAAAACATTCTCCAAGTGTTTACAAAAGAATATACTCCTGATCCCATGGATAGGACATAAAAAGTCAACACCATATTCCCCTATATAGAATATGAAGCAGATCATAATACAACAAGAGTCAAAATGGTCAAATTAGGATGATGATTGGAACACACACACACACCAAAATATAACAATGAAATCATGATCAACTGACACTTACCTTGGCCTCTATTTTCCCCCTAGGTCTTCTAGTACCCCGATAACACAATAAGCAAAGGAAGACACTTCAGGAATGAAGAATAGAGCATTTGCATCATAATGAAGTGAAATTGAACCATAAGCATCTAAATTCCACATTGAGCATAATCGAATCAAAATTATAGAAACACATAAATCTACTAAGAGAATCTTAACATAAACATCACAACAATGCCATAATTAGAGAACATTCCCTATATTTGTCCTATGGATTCAACAAAATAAAAATGCCCAATTTCATTACATGCACTTCAATTTCTAATATTTGATCATTTAAAAATAAACGTATTATGTACATGTAAGTATTCTTAATAGTTCCAACGGGCTAAAACACCCAATTACAATTAAACACAAACACCTATCAAATTAATGTCCCCAATATAATTCCAATTAAATACGTTTCATTACGCATAATATATATCCTAATTAACACACACACACACACACATGTTACATTTGAATATTAAAACAATAAGTCTAATTCAATTCAAATTCTAAAATTAGAAAATAAATTATACAATTTACTATACTATTAAAATAATCTATTTCATAATAATATATTAACCATTAATTCTCCAAATAGATATGTAATACAACCAAAAGTATTTACTTAAATAACAATATTTTAAATAAATATTAATCAATAAATAAATAAACTAAGATTAAATAATGCCAAATTTAAATCACATTTAATTAAATTAGAAAATAAATTTTAATTTAATTAAGTTATTAAATAAATTTTAATTTAATAAAATTAATAAATAAATTAAATTCACACATTTATTTTAAATTAAAAATAAATTAAAAACAAATTTTAAAATAAAACACTTTATAATAAAATGAAAAAAAACAAAAAAAACTATAGTTAAAAAAAATATCATTTGCAAGTGGGTGGGACCGAGTCCCAAGCCCACTGCCGTGCGTAAGGGCTTGCACAAGGTACTACCTATGATAGTACCCTCTCTGCACATGACAGAGCCGATACTGTTGTTGGCAGTACCCTCTGCCTGTAGTGGTATGCAGGGAGTGGGGGGGGGGGGGGGGGGTGGTGGCCCCACCCCCCTTTAACATATATATATATATATATATATATATATATATATATATATATATATATATATATATATATATATATATATATATATATATATATATAATTTGTTTTTAAAAAAATTAGTTTTTATTTTCTAGTTTGCATTAATTTTGATATATATATATATATATATATATATATATATATATATATATATATATATATATATATATATATATATATATATATATATATATATATATATATATATATATATATATATATATATATATATATATATATATGATGTAGCACACAGTCCTCTGTTAACAATAAAATTTAATTACTAGATAAAAACACAAATTTGAAACCTTCAATATTGTTCATTCATCACTGACTGCCTCTACAATTCGTTGCAAACTCTTAAGTAACCAAAAAATTAAAAAAAACAAGAAATACAAAAATTACCCTTTTTGGTAGTTTTTTCCCACGTGTTTTTTGCCATTTTTGCTAATTTTTGAAACAACACCTAAAAAGATGAGTTTTTTCCTAAACATGCCCTCGACTAAGTTAGAATGAATTGCCAACTAATATCTGAGATTAGAAACATATCTTTGGATTTATTACAAAACATAACTTTCTAAAAACTAGAGAAAAAACACTAAAAGCTAATTTCGGAGCCCTAGATGAAACTTTCAGCTCCCGAAAATGTGCTAAAATAGACCCCAATCGATTGGCAAAACAAATGCCACCACTTGAGGCATGCACCTAAAAAATTTCAGTAAAAACCCAGACCTGAGTCAAAAGTTATGGCCTCCGGAAGTTTCTGTATGAGATTATGACCTACGGAAGGCCCTGCATCAATATATAGACACACACACACACACACACATGTATATGTATATGTATATGTATGTGTGTATATATATATATATATATACATATATACATATACATATATATATATACATATATATATATATATATACATATATATATATATACATATACATATACATATACATATACATATACATATATACACATACACATACACATACACATATACATATATATATATATATATATATATATATATATATATATATATATATATATATATATATATATATATATATATATATATATTTGTTTAAAAATCTGAAATGGAAATCTAGAAGGTGCTCACCATTTTCTAAAAGCATAATTGACTTTCTATGTATTTTTTTTTTAAAGAAAATAAAATTCCAAAATACTAATATAAGTAATCAAATTTTCTTCCAACTTTTAGCTTTTTCCCATGTTTGACTTTTCCATGTCAATTTTCTTTTCAATGTGTATTTAATTTTTTTTTTACTGTACATTTTACAGAATGTGATATTTTTAAACTAGAATGGGATTTTTTCTCCAAAATTGATTTTTCTTTTTCCACAAGCAATTATTTTCAAACCCTATAGTCAAACTATAGTCTCAGTTTAATTTATATTTTTCTAGGAGAACTATGATGAATTTTCTAATGAAATTTTGCCAACATAACCTTATTGTGTCAATTTTAATAAAAACATGAAATCAACATAACTAGGATGTTCTAAATAGCCAATACAATAGAAACATCAGATCTAACTATTGAGATAAATTAAAGTTGCACAAACAAGAAAAGCCAAATAAATGCAAAATTGAAATTAACATGCAAGAATTCAAAGCCTACCTTAGATCCAAGCAAAACTGAAATTGAAACCTTTGAAGATCTGAAGACCAGAATTCCTTCCAAAATGAATCCAACCTACAGATCTGAATCTACATAGAAAGCATGCACACTTCCAGATGTACAAACAAGTAATCACAACAATCCAAAATCCAAAGCACACAAGCTCTCCCAAAATTCTCCTCCAAACCTATCTAATCTCTAAAATGAAATGCAATTACCCTAATAGACATTCAATTTCCACCTTTCATGCAACCCTAAAGATAACTCAACAACTAACTCCCACATCAACTCCAATTAGAAATTGAAAGTAAATCCTAATTTAATAATTTAAAATAACTTTATATGCACAACTCAACTTGACTTTTTGAAACAGGTTATTATCTTTTGAAATTTTTTTTACTTTTCAACATTTACTAATGCACATGTAATAATTAAAAATTGTATTAAATAGATTAAATATTTAAAGCATCTTAAAACCATGCAATTAAATATTTAATTATTTAATAAAGCACACAAGCATAATTAAATCTAATTTCAATTAAATAATCAATTAAATCCAAATCAGATATTTGACTTTTAATTAAATTTTCTCAAATCAACCTAGGAACATAATTAATATTAAATTTCAACTATAATCATTAAATCATTAATCACAGAGAATCACCCACTTAAGAAATAAATCAACTGAGACCAAACAAAGTAAAACCAAGAAAACTCAAGAAAGGGATCCATGAATCCATGTCAACTAGACAAATCCAGGTAGGGGAGTCAAATTGATACGTGTCCAATCCTAGGACAAATGGGCTTAGATTAAGGTTTTGGACCTATGTTATCTCCCCTCTCTTATCATTTGAGATATTGCGATAGGGCATGCTCATTCTGACAATTCAGGGAAGTCGATGCCCGGTACCTGCAAACCTACATACAAAACCCGCATGTATATACATATATAAATATATAACAAACAATGGTGGGGATCGACCAATCGTGTGGATCTCGTAAGAAAGTAACTACAACTCCGTCCCTAAACCACATCAAGCACGTCAAACATAAATATAAAACAAACACATCAACCATACACATGCAAGTATGGGGTCAGTAAAATCATAAGCATCAATGATTTCTTAACATATATATAATCATCCTAAAATAATCATAACATATATAAAATCAAACTATGGGAGGGTTACTACATCAAGTCTCAAACTGGCATACCATAATTCATGCTCGCGTCTAAGTTATCCTAAAACTCAGAGAACATCTATGTCATAATCCTCTATTACTACACTATGACTAGTCTTCAACGAAATAGTTATAACTTATGTAAAAGAGAAGATAATAATCTATGACTTTAGACATAAGGTCTACACACATCCTTCATCACAAATCTAAGATTGCATGTCCTAGAATGTCATAAAATATATGTACCACTCTGCCAGACCTGCCTATTCCTATCATAACCAGCCTGTCTGATGAAACCAACTGAAACATATGTTGACATCAATGAAAAAATATGAATGTCAACACTTCAGACAATAAAAATTCCAGCACCTTGTCTCTTGTTCTGTTGGATAACCCTATCTCTTTCTCTATACACTTCAATTTCTTCATTTGTGAGCTTCCTCTTTTGTTTATGCTTTTGACGACTGCTACTCCCCATGGTGAACCAAAAAGGTGATGCAAAACCTTTGATAATCAAGAAATTTTCAACAAAAAGGGTGGAAAAAGTTATATTTTATCTCCCACATCTCCAATCCTGTAAAATTCTCTGAAAAAACTTGGTTCTCAGATTGAGAGACCCAAAGAATAATAATTCAATTTTGGATGACAGTAAAAAAAATCAAATATCCGATCATAAATTAGATACATGATATTATTGGATATCCAATTGTAGATCAGATATTCGATTTGCTCCCACCCAACTTTTGGTTGTCATTTGCAATTTTAACATTTTCAACATTTTCAACATTTTCATTTGAATGCTATTTTCAATTTTAAATTTAGTTTTAGACTTTATTTTTTATAATATTAATATTACATTATAATTATTAGTATTATATTATTATTATTTATATTATTGTTTTTATATGAGAGGGAGAGAGAGAGAGAGAATAATTAAATATAACATAATATATATATAGAAATATATATCATTATATATAATATATAATATATTATATATATCATTAAATATAATTTATATTATATAATATATCACATAATCTGAAAGGGAATATCTAATAACATATATTTTCTAATTTTTCTCATTATTTTAATAATTTTATAAATAAAATATTTTAATTAAAAAATATTATAAATAAAATATAAAATAAAATATAATTAATTAAAATACTCTAATGAACAAATATAAATAAAAAAATCATAAACTCAATCCCTATAAATCAAATAAAAAAACCCAAATGACATTGGTGAGAAAAGTGAAATTTGAATTCAAACTTGTCCAAATCAGGCATCCGCTTATATTTCGGATACATGATTTGGCTTCAGATACCCAATTAGGCTCAGGATTTACCTCAGGTTTTGGCTTTGCAATACCAAACATGGATGGTCAACCCCAAAAATGTGTTTACCATATTTTCTCTTATCTCCAGTCCTCAACCGTGTAGTTGATTACCTTTTTTCCACCCAAATTTGATGAAATGAAAAGGGTTTCTTAAAGAGATTATCATATTTCCATTAATATGATTGCTGTCAAATTTTGAGTTCAGTAAGTTATTATTACTTATTTTCTAACCGAGTTACCTCTAAACTCTTGATTGATAGGATGATTGAAAAACAACTATAAATTTCAAATGGTAAATAACCCTTTTGAAATCTGAAACATGCGTCACATTCTATGCTTCACCTACTATGAGAAAAAAAAAAGTTTTCAATTTTGTAATGTAATTAGTTAAGGTGGTCAGACACGAGAGTTTTTTTATTTTAAAAAATTTGTAGAAGAAATTGTATAATTAATTATTTAGTCAGAAAAAAAATACACAAAATATGTGTCACATTCGAGCATGAGTCTACTACTTATATCTAGAATCTTGTGAAAAATATCATCATTTGATTGTGATTAAGGTGGTCAGACACACATACTTTTTATCTTTTTTCTTGAAATTTTTGTACTACTGCATTGAAATCTAAAATTTTCAACAATTAGATTTTTTTTTTTCCAGAAAAGGGCTAATAGTTCATAAACTATATTCAATTTCCTATAGATTTTATTCTTACAACTTTTTGACATAAGGATGATAAGATGCTCAACTTTTTACATCAAGTTGACTAACCTTGATTTTCTAATTTTTCATTGTCACTTAAGATCATAGCTTGGTATATCATGATCCTCCACATAACCTCATAAAATGATCAAATCATCAATTTGGTAGGATTTCTCATCAATCTAATAGATTCATGCCACTCTTCTTTACTGAACATTGCAAAACCGATACTTAGAGTAACATAACTTGATCAAATGTGATCACTAACAACTACAAAGTTGGAATTAGGTGTAGTATAAATCTATGAATCTCCCCCTAGGTTCACTAACCAAAATGTGAAAGTACATGTCCGTATTAATCCATACACTGTGACCTTTGCATTGTGCATGTTCTTCCATACTTAAACAAATTTGCAATCCAACCTTCGGTAATAAAAAAATGTAACAAGTGACCATCTGAACAATGTATGGTTTCTATTAATGACAGCATACAATCCATCAAGAGCAGTGTCTCTTGCCAACAATTATTTGGGAGGAAAGTTACGCTAGAGGAAAACCTTGTGGAAGAGATTATGGGCTTATCCATAGAGCAATGCAAGTTTGTTAGAGATAGGAAATTCTCAAAGTGGGAAGTCAAGAAATATCCCAAGATTAAGTATGAGAAGAAGAGTTTGGTGAAAGTTTCAAAGAGTAGTTACGAGGTTTCCAACATTAATTGGGTCAAAAGGGTAGGTTTTTTGGATATCAAGAAGTATGTTACTCTGGATGAAAGATTTACAAGAGCATTTTACCACCATTTCGCTCAATTGAACCACTTCAGGTAATAAGATAAAATCTCAATCCCTTTTTAATTGGTGTCTTCCCTAAATGCTAGTATATTAGGGACTATATGGAGAGTCCTACCAAGAATCCCATCCTTCACAATGATTTACTTTTGTTAATATTTGAACACTTTAAATCTCTTCTCTTCTCTTCTTCACCCATTTTGGTCTCAGATAAATATGAGGAGGATTTTAGCACTAGTAAAGTAAAGGATGAATAAAGGAAAATGGATATGGAGGTCTCTGAGACTAAGATAGAGAAAACAAAGAAAGGTCCCAAACACAAATTGAAACCCTCATAGGTAACTAAGAAGAGCCCGAAGGGAAATAAGCCTTTGTCTCCCTTTCTATTGGAAAGGGTAAGAAAAATAATAAAAGAAGTAAATCACCTCTAAATAGAGATAAATTAAATGATAAGGACTTTTAGACTAGTGAGATGGAAGAAGGGAACAATACCTCTAGGAAAAACAATTCTTCATCTTAAAGTCCTCATGTTGATAGGCCTAATAGCCCTATGTCCCCAAATTATTTATGTGAGAATCTCCACATCTCCAAGCTTTTTAGGGAGTTCCTCGATGCCATTCTTGGTATGGCTTGTAATGAGGATAATGAGTTCTAGGTAAGTGCACAAAGATGGGGGACCAAAAAGGGGGTATAAGATGCCACTTTTTTCCTAAAATCAACAAACTTTGAACTTCAACAAGAAATTGAAGATAGTTAAACTCAAAATTTTAAGACACGACAGGAACAAGAGTTGTAATACTCTGAATCTAGTTCCTAAACTACTAATTTATTTTGAAAATTGTGTAGATTAAGGCCCTCAATAAGGTGGAGCACAAAAAGTGGTCCTATTTTTTGTGAAAAAACATAACATAGCATCTGGTGTGCTCCCCCTAAAATGTTAACTTTTTTTCTAAAATTTTTTAATCACTCTAGTGAGAAGTTAGCTAACACCACATAGTTTATCTTGGATTTTTTTGCTAATTTTTTGATGAATGTATAATTTTTTTTATGAATTTATGAAGTGCACACATCCTGAAAATGTGAAATTTCTATGTGCTCCCCCTAGATATCATTTAAAACTAATTGAAAACAAAATTTTCTTTTTTTTAAAAAGTGTGTATAATGGATTCTAGTTTCTAAAAACATAACTTGTTGCAAAATTCGATGAACGAGCCAAAATATATGCCCAAAATACTACACATTAGTTTTTGACAAGAAAAAGGACATACACACAAAATAAATTAGAGATGAAAAACTTAACATAATCAGAATTCAAAATAAATTATATGGTTAGATAGCTAACAAAGAGATCTACAATATCACATCATCTGATTTTAACGTTATTGAACCATGAGTAAACCTAACTAGGAGCACATAAAAAATATGTCATTTTTTTGTGTCTGCTAGAAAACACATCTTAGGCCTATTTGAATCCTCCAAGCCTTTGGGTTGGATCTCCAAGGAAAATCCAAGCCTTAGGATTGGTGGATTCCAATGTCTTAAAAAATGTTTGCATCCTATAGGGCGTGCGTGCTATAGTGTGAGCACACTATGAAAATCTATGACTTCCATAGGGCGTTCACACTATAGCGCATGTGCCCTATTCAAGTCATAGATTTCAATAGTGAGAGAGAAAGATTAAGAAGGTGGCAGAGGCTAAGAGTGGAAGAGAGAGAGAGAGAGAGAGAGAGAGAGAGAGAGAGAGAGAGAGAGAGAGAGAGAGAGAGAGAGAGAGAGAGAGAGAGGCAAAAAAGAAATTGGATCTCTCTCTCTCTCTCTCTCCCCTCTTATCTCTATGTTGAGGCAAAAAAGAAATTGGATCACTCAGTTATCAATGGTGAAGAATTAGAATATCTATAGGAGAAGTGGTTGTAACTAGTACATGGCTTAAGCAGTATGCTAGAAGAACCCTAGGTTGTGGTTGTTCGAGGATTGGGAGACACACAAAAAGATTCTTCATTATTCGAACCTCATTATTGCATCAAATGTCCACTTGATTAGATATGGGGGAATACCACATAATAAAACTCTTTGGAAGGTTCATGAGTCAGACCATGAGGCAATACTTGAGACAATCAAGGGTAGGGCAGATACAATTAGTTCATTGAACTAAATGGAGATACAAAATATTGTAATGTCAAATCTATTTGAATACCTGTGCATATAACATGTATATTTATATAGCACTATATATTTATATATATGCTATGGAAAATGATCTAGACACAAGTTCACTTCCTCTAATCTCTTATTCCAACTTATCTTGACACCTCACACAAGGACCCCGATCTAGGCTTCCCGATGCACCTAGAGCCTCCATTCTATCAAAATTCAAATAGGGTTTCCAACTTGATTCTAACACCATATAAAATCTTAACATGGTCAATATACCATGTTTTAGCAACCCACCAAGTCTGGTCAACTCATCTTCCACCAATCCACTCCAACAACCTTTTAGGCTTGTAGCCTTCACCAGTCACAAATCAGAATTTTTCTTCTAATTTTCCCAAAAAACTCTAGAAAATAATCATTGATTTAGATACCCTTGTAGGTTCTCTAAATCCTCCCCAAGTCTCAGGGTAGACTCCTTTGGACCATATGTTCGATCCAATAACCTAGCACCCACCAAATAGGCCTAATTCACCCTCATTTGCAAAGAACCTCACAAAGATACTCATCCCCTTGACTCCCAACCAAGGAAAAGTATTTACTAAGGTTTAAAAAAAAATATTCTCAAGGTCTTAAGGCTTCATACCTCACCTACACTTCTAGCCACCAAGCCCTTGCTTCTAGGGTCGTACAACTAGGGTATGTTCAAAAAGACCTTCAACACTATCTCAAGATCAAACCAATGGTTCCAACACATCATTTTGATCCCATAAAACAATAATCCATCATGAAATGTATCTATTATTAAGGGCCTTTAGTCTCCAAGTGACTAGTGCAAGACCAACACCCTTCAATCAATAAACTACCACCTCTTTGTAGCTTCCAAACACATCATCTCCATATCCCTTCATAAACACACTATGATACAAGGATAAAAATACATATTTAAACCTCTCCCACCAATCATAGTAGCCAAATTAGTGGGAGACTCACTTCATTGTGAAGTCTTCAAATCCAAAACACTAACTGTATGCTCTATCCAAGCATATGAATGCACTGTTACACTAATTGTTCCACGAGAAGATTCACTATTGCAGAGAATTTGATTGTTTTAATTGATTTAGAATCATTACATTGGTTCTTCTTCAAACCATACTCCACCATGACATGTCCACTCACATCAATCTCCAATGAAATAGACTCCTACACTACAAGAACCGACCGCAACCATTCCTAACTACCCTAAAAACTATCTAAAAACTGACTATCAACCAAAATATGATTAAATAGTGTTGTCAAGTTGAAAACCAATGTTGTGAACTCAACAACATGATTCTAATTTACCTCTTATAACCTTTAAAAGGTTTAAAAACAACTTTATTAATCCAAACTAACCCTCTAGCCTCCATATGAGCCTTATAGGCCATAGTTGCATTAACATGCAACTTTACATCTTTTTAGCATCTTTTGCACTTTTGTGTGTATTTACATGTTTTGATAGAATTAATAGCCATATAAAAATCTTAGATATCCTTATAGGTCATTGACCCTTATATTTGACCTTGGATCCATTAAGTGATCCTAAGATTACATAGTTAATAGCTCCAAATGGCTAGACAAACACTAGTGGCAACCTCGTTTGGCACACAGAGTCGCTCAAATGCTGCCGACCACTCTGGGTCAAAGTGTCCCTCAAGGTTCCTTCAACATGAAATTGGCAATCTTTACAGGGTCATATCTTAGAGCTTGTGTGAGGTAACATCAAACTGCGAAATGCTACGAGAACATGTTGTTGAGGCCTACAATAACTTGTCTCAATTTTTAGAGATTCAAGTTCATTTATATTTGGCAACACATTCTCAATCGATGTCAAAAATAAAAGTGTTCCTTAGTTGAAATGAACAACATTGTGTATCTTTCAAACAATTGAATGTAGCATCGATCTCTCTATTCCAACAGCTCCGAATGGATGGGCAAACACTAGTGGCATCCTCGTTTGGCACACAGAGTCACTCGAACACTGTCGACCACTCCGGGCTGAAGTGTCCCTCAAGGTCCCTTCAATATGAAATTAGAGATCTTTATGAGGTCATATCTTGGAGCTCATGTGAGGTAGCATCAAACTGTTAGGTGATATAGGACCGTGTTTTCAAGGCCTACAATAACCTATCTCAATTTTCAGAGATTCAAGTTTGTTTATATTTGGCAACACATTCTTGGTCGATGTCAAAACTGAAAGTGTTCCTCAGTTGAAATGGACAACATTGTGTATCTTTCAACCTATCAGTTGTAGCATCAAACCATCTATTCCAAAATCTTCGAATGACCGGGTAAACGCTAGTGGAAACCTCATTTGGAAAACAGAGTTGCTTGAACATTTCTGACCACTATGGGCCTAAGTGTCCCTCAAGGTCCCTTCAACATGAAATCAGTGATCTTTATGGGGTCATATCTCAGAGTGCATACAGGGTAGCATCAAATCGTCAAGTGCTACATGACTGTATTGCTAAGGTCTACAATAACCTGTCTCAATTTTTAGAGATTCAAGTTTGTTTATATTTGGAAACACATTCTAGTTTGATGTCAAAACTTGAAGTGTTCCTCAGTTGAAATGGACAACATTGCGTATCTTTCAAATTGCCAATTGTAGCATCAAACTGTCTATTCCAATAGCTCCAAATGGCCAAGTAAACACTATTGGAAACCTCATTTGGCACATAGAGTCACTCGAATGCTACTGACCACTCCGTGTTGAAGTGTCCCTCAAGGTCCCTTCAGCATGAAACTAGCAATCTTTACAAGGTCATATCTCGGAGCTCATATTGGGTAGCATCAAACTGTTAGGTGCTACATGACTATGCTACCTAGGCCTACAATAACCTATCTTAGTTTTCATAGATTCAAGTTCATTTATATTTGGCAACACATTCTCGGTCGGTCAAAACTAGAAGTGTTCCTTAGTTGAAATGGACAACATTGCGTATCTTTCAAACCGTCAATCATAGTATCAAACCATCTATTCCAATAGCTCCAGATGGCTAGGTAAACACTAGTGGAAACCCCATTTGGCACATGGAGTCACTTGAACATTTTCGACCACTCTGGGCTAACATGTCCCTCAAGGTCCCTTTAGCATGAAATCAGTGATCTTTATGGGGTCATATCTCGGAGCTCGTGTGAGGTAGCATATAATTTTCAAGTGCTACAAGACCATGTTGCTGAGGCCTACAATAACCTATCTCAATTTTTAGAGATTCAAGTTCATTTATATTTGGCAACACATTCTCGATTGATGTCAAAACTCAAAGTGTTCCTCATTTGAAATGGACAACATTGCATATCTTTCAAACCATCTATCATAGCATTGAACCATCTATTCCACTAGCTCTAAATGGTTGGGTAAATTCTATTGGAAACCTCTTTTGGCACGTAGAGTCGCTCAAACACTGCCGACCACTCCAGGCTGAAGTATCCCTCAAGGTCCCTTCAACATAAAATCAATGATCTATATAGGGTCATATCTCAGAGCTCATGTGAGGTAGCATCAAACTATCAAGTGCTACAGGACCATGTTGCTAAGGCCTACAATAACCTATCTTAGTATTCAAAGATTCAAGTTCATTTATATTTGGTAACACATTCTCAGTCAATGTCAAAACTCGTAGTGTTCCTCAGTTGAAAGGGACAACATTGCGTATCTTTCAAACCTCTTTTGGCACATAGAGTCACTCAGACACTGTCAAACACTCTGGGCCAAAGTGTCCCTCAAGGCCCCTTCAATATAAAATTGGCAATCTTTATGGGGTCATATCTCAGAGCTCATGCAAGGTAGCATCAAACCGTTAGGTGCTACAAGACCGTGTTGCCTAGACCTACAATAATCTGTATAATTTTTCAGAGATTCAAGTTTTTTTATATTTGGAAACACATTCTTAGTTGATTTCAAAACTCATATTGTTCCTTAGTTGAAATGAGAAACATTGTGTATCTTTCAAATCATCAATCGTAGCATCAAACCGTTTGTTCAAACAACTCCGAATAGCTGGGTAAATGCTATTGACAACCTCGTTTGGCACATAGACTCACTTGAAGGTTGTTGACCACTCCAAGCCGAAGTGTCCCTCAAGGTGTGAGTAGGAGGATGAGTGAGAAAATGTATTATATTATTATTTTGTAGTTTGTTCATATAGGGATGTAAGTTGATTTTGTTTGAAGATCACTGAATGAAGATGGACTACTGGACCATGTGGTTTCTATGGAAGAACTGGTGCAAGGCACCCTAATGAAGGTAGGAGGGTCACTTAGGTGAATAATTAGTTTGAAGAAGATACAAGACCTATAAGGTCTTTGCAATGTTGTAACATGGCTATTAAGCCATTTTATGTAATGATTTGATCCATGAAGGATGGAAAAATTGTAATAATGAACTTGGTGCACATATTGATGTAATGACTATTTATAGTTGAATGTGGACCTCTTATTCAACCATAGACTTCAACATAGTCATTGCTCAATGATCAATATGAAGATGAACATGAATTGTTCATTTTGCACAATCAATTGAATCGACCTATTGCCTCCTATTTAGATGGGGTTTTGAATTACTCTCAGAATTGAGAGCCCAACAACCATAGACCAAGCTCTAAAATGGAGGATTTAAATGCTAAGGAAATGATTGAAAAATTTAAGCTACAAACTTGTAAGAAATATGAGAATTGTACTAAGAGCATGATAAAACAAACTAAATTAAGAATTGAAATTGCATCATAATCTAAGAATGAAATTATTCTAATGTGCAAAATGGAAGTAGCTTTTGAATGCAAAAGTGAGACAACAATTCGCTATAGTTTCGACACTCAAAAATTGCCTCCCTAAATGAGGAATGAGAGGTTTCTCTTATAGAAGAGCTTGAGTGGAGAGTGAAGAGTTTCTTGCAAAGAAATGATCGACTCTTCATCTCCTTGGTGGGAGGTGAAACAATTTGGAGATATTATTTAATAGATTAAATGAAATATTGTCACATGGGTGGCTTTTCAAATTATTTGAATATTTAAATCCAAATGAGAGTATTTCATTTAAATAACTAAATAACATTTAATTCCTTTTGACGTGTATTAGCTAAAGGGGGTGGAATTAATTTAATTAAAGCACTAGGACTTCAGAATTAAATTAATTAATCATAGGGTTTATTTAGCCAATAAATGTTGATATTTAGGAATTAAATATAGTATTTGATTAATGCAAATTTAGGGTTTTCTGCATTTGACACCAAGTCAAATAAAGTCAATTAGGAGACAGAATTGCATAGTACAATAGGACTTTGATGATGTAGAAATTTGAAGGAGTGCACCAAAATTGATTAAGATGTAAGGTGCCAATTTTGGGGTATTGCATTTTGCCCCTCTTTGAATTGATGTGCGAGCAACACATTGATTTAAAGAATAGTTTGATGTGACAGTTAATGAGGTTTTCAGGATTATCTCTAGAATGAAGCTTAACCCTTGGGGGTCAAGGTTAGATTGCCAAGATACCAATCAGATCAAGTTGTAGAATCATCTCTAGAATGAAGCTTGATTCTCCAAAGTCTAAGTTAGATTGTGAAGACATCGGTTCGATTACCACTTTTAGTAAGGCTGTCCCTAGAACGAGGCTCAATCTTTAGGAATTAGGGCTAGATTTCCCCAATACCCATCTACTAAATGATAATTGATGCAGATTTTTAGGAATATCTCGAGAATAAAGCTTAGCCCTATGAGACCTGGGTTAGGTTGCCTAGATACCAGTCAGAAAGAGTTTTCAAGAGCCATCTCCAAAATGAAGCTTGACTTTCAGGAATTAGGGTTAGATTTCCCCAATACCTAATGAGATTTTGAGAACCATCTCTAGAATAGAGCTTGATCCTTGAGGATTTGAGTTAGATTGCTTAGATACCTAATAGATTGATGACAAGATGCGAGGCACAAAGATGCCCCTAGTGATTCAAGATTGTGGAACATCCAATTTTGACCGTGAGGTACAAAAAATTGAAAATGCCCCAAGTGATGAGATGCCCCTAGTGATGAGGACTTTTGATTTAGATTAGACTGATTCGATGAGATTTGGTTTAATAAGATTCAATGATGCAATCATCCTACCTCCTCGGGAGTGAAATCGAAAGATGACACGTCAGAAAGATGATCGACAGCAAAAGGTTGTAGATAGAGATAAGATCAAAGAACTAGAAGAACTTAGAACATATTAAGGAAGCATCGAGAGGATGCAGAAGTGATTTGGAGTGATTTGGAGGTCTTGTTGACCAAGTTTGACCAAAGTTGACTAGAATTGAATAGAGTTGACTTTTGATGAAAATCTGGAAGATGTCGAGCAGATGATGATAAAATGAGATTCCAGCAAGAAAATGACCTCAAAAAGTTGACTGCATAAGCGTCCGATCATGTTGATCCTAGAAATTTAACACATGAATTAGAGCTATCTAGTAGTGTTAGATTTTGATTTTGATCTTGAAAATGGATTTAGAGCGCTCTATTTAGCCAAGGGTGAAGTTTTCATGCAAAATGGAGCACTTTTGAAAATTAGGTCAAAACCTATATAAGGCCCAGAGGAGTCATTTTCAATTCATTATTCACTTTTGTCTTTAGCGAATATGGAGAGCTCAGAGCAAAATGGAGAGTGTACCAGTGTGATTGCATCAATTCAAGCACTCCTGATGACATAGTCGGCTGATGGACTATGACCCACTTATGAGTAGTCAAACACTCAGCTTGCATTTCAAGTTTTTATCTCTTTTTAGGAGATTTAGGCTAGATTTAATGCTTTTTAGACCTTGTCCCACCAAAGTTCACGTGAGGAAACAGTTTCCTCACGTATGCCTCAAGCACCTCTCATGTGAGGAAAGACCCAAAGAGGGCTTCCTCGTATGGGGTACCTCTACGAGCTTGTGCGAGGTGTGCATTGATGCTACTTGAGAAACCATCCTCAGTGATGATCTCTCACGCGAACTGAGATAAAATCTTGCATGAGGGAGAAATCTCACGCGGGGCCTCTACTTCCTTGCATGGGAAACTGTAGAAATTTTGAAAGTTAAGTCCAAGTTTACACAAAATTTTCCAAGTAGAGCGTCTAATAGGTAGTTTAGGATAGGAATATACTTTCAATTGTTGTGTTGCTTTAAAACCATTGATTGAGATACTGATTGAGTGTTGTCACTTGCATTGCAGGTTGACTTCCTAGACATCATGTTTTGATCCCACCAACTAGTCATAGGGGAGTTAGTGTAGCGGCTAGATGATGATGAGGGTGCACACATCAATGGATTGGGCCTGTCTTATCTACATGATATACCTGACATCCTGGTAAATCACAGACTACTAGGTGCATTGGTTGAGCATTTCCATTCGGAGATGAACACTTTCCACTTGCTACAAGGGGAGATGATAGTCACCATAGAGGACATATACATGATTCTTAGAGTACCCTTCCATGACCCTCGCTTGGAGTATGATATACAGCCTAGAGCGGGCACTTTGGCACTAAGGGCCATATTCTAGGATGAGCTAGTGATGGGTCGGGCTATCTCATGGGAGGACCTAGTCAGCTAGTATGGAGTAGGGCACATGTTAGCAGTTGTCTTGGAAGCTTTTATAGGTTTTTACCTGATGCCCAATCGAGGCCAACACTATCTAGAGTGTGGCTGGGGATGCATGTTATAGAGGATGTTGGATTGACTAGCCATGAGATTTGGATGGGGTCAGTGTATGCTGGCCCAAATGTATCATGAGATGCACAAGATTGTGTATTGGGGTTCTCAGACCATGGCCTCAAGAGTTTTTGTTCTTTAGATATGGGCATGGGAGCATCTCCCCATATGTAGGCTAGTTTTTCACGATACTAGACAACCATTAGAGCCATATATATATAGGTATGTCGGATCGATGATCCAGACATCACTGGGTAAGATAGAGAAGTGGCATGCACAAATTGATGATATGGTAGCAGTGGTTTGGCAGCCTTGGGTAGGTATGGAGGTATGCAATGATGCCCGACATGAGCTCCCACATATGTTTTTCTCATGTCCTCTAATCGGGCGTGCTATTAGCATTATTGAGAGATTCCCTCTATCACGGGTGCTACAACAATTTAGGAGGCCACAAGATGTCTCCTAGGAGTATTGTACCTATGCTCACTTTGCTAATGAGGCAAAGAAGGGATGGTAGCCAAGGTTAGATCAGGGACCCTACATGATCAAGGCATGAGTACCACCAGCTTGGTGGGATTATCTGGCAGGTGTGGTCAACATAAGGATGACACCAGCTTATAGGGATCACATATTAGCGCACCCATATCCCTGATTCACAGATCCTATTGGCATGGGTCAGCAGGCACAATAGGTGGCTCAGAAGTAGCCTGCACAGTAGTAGGTTGCTCAACAAAAATAGGCACAATAGGAGCATGTGCATCAGCAAAGGGTACTGAGATGGAGGACTGGGAAAATAGACATTCCTCCTAGGTAGATGGGTTCAGACTCAGGTGCAGGTAGCAACATGTCACATGACAGGTCTACAAGGTAGAGGACCGGAGACACATCATAGCAGCAACCTCCTGACAAGGAGGCACAAGTTGAGGATGTTGCCATGTAGGATCAGGCTACACAGGGTCCACCTCTTGGAGGTCAAGTTACATAGTTGCAGGATTTATTGCAGAGGACCCGAGAGAGGCTTCGACAGTCATAGCGGGAAGCTACTAATTTTCATACACAGGTCATCGTGTAGGAACCCAAGTAGCAGAGAGAGATCAAGATATCAGAGGGCTATAGGAGGTGATAGCTAGGGCTCAGATAGAGGCTTAATATGAGGCTACACATGCAGCATATTATTATGCAACATATGTCTATGTAGTTCCAGATTTAGTGGAGCAGGTTACACCATTTTCAAAGTATGTCGGGGCATGGGTAGTTCCACATGTCAAGTACTAACCAAAAGAATTTTTGAAGATTGAGAGTGAGGACTAGACCCTTGTGCAACCAAGATGAACCTGAGATGTAAGATGAGAACTCTTAGCGAATAAATCAAGAAGAAGACAATGAAGTGATCATCAAAAACTATCGCTATGCAAGCCTATAATGAAAATGCAAGCCTAAAATAGATGCAATCCATAGGACTTGGTTGTTGGACCCATTGGATTATCATCATAGGATGTTGGCATTAAACAGAATTGCCACTAGTGACAACACTTATTTGCATTCTGGGTGCAAATCAAGCAGACAGTGCAAACCAAGCAGACAGTGCAAACTGAGCAAGTTAGTACAAATCAAACAGGACAGTGTAAACCGAGTAACATCATGTCTACCGAGTCACCAGTATTTACCGAGTTCAAAACCTACCGAGTGATCAGTATGAGCCGTACCTTCACTTCTACCGAGTGCATGATGATGCTGAGTAATGCAGTGGACGCCGAGTATCAGAAAGTCACCGAGTTAGTTTGCAGGAACCGTGTAACCATACTTGGGCCGACTTAGTAGCACTTATGTTTATTTGTCAAGCCGACTTTGTAATTGTAATTGTAATTAATTGTTTAAAACTTGTATATAAACAATGTTGTAAAAATGTCAAAAAAAATATAAGAAGCATATATGTGAAAAAGAAAGAAAGGCAGAGATAAGCGAATTACAAAGGGCTTCAGCAGTATAAGGAATAGAAAAGACAAATTCATCACAGAAGGTGATCAGTACATCAGTGAATCTCAATCAGCAATCCAGTTGCAAAGCAAGAGATCTACTGTTTCATCCTAACAGGTGAATCAGTACTAAATCCTTTAATCGGGTAGACTTAACAGTCTTTTGTAAAATCTCTTTACCGAGTGCATACTTCATTGTATGTTTTGTAAATCCTTTAACAGGGTGGATTTAGCAATCCTTATTGCTCCTAACAGGGCAGATCATTAGAAGTGATCAAATTGGAAGCCTTAACTGGCCAACTTTATTCTGCAGTATTAAAGCTTTGTGGGTTTCATCCCCACCCCAGTTTTACTTTCTTTTTGGAAGGTTTCTGGGTAACCAAATCTATGTGTCATTATTGTGAATGCTCTTAAGTTTCATATGCAAAGGTTAAAGTAAATTACATTTAAATTGAAAGAAAATTTGGAGTTACTAATTCACCCCTCCCCTCTCAGTAACTCGGTTAATTCCTGAATATTTCCAACAATTGGTATCAGAGCAGCATTGGTTCTCAAGACAAAGCTTAACTAGCTTGAGCAAAGATCCAGGACAATGGAGGTATTCAAACTGAACAAGGTGATTGAAAATGAAAAGCTAGATCTGGAAATGGCCATAGCTAAACTCAAAGAAGCAAAAGAACATCTTTCCCAATCCCTAAGAAGAAGGAAGGAACTTGCAAATCAGATGAATGATCAGAATTACATTGAAGAAAAGATTGAAGATCTTTTTCCCTCAAATAACTCAGATGAAGCAAACAATGCTGTCAAAGAACTCCTAGAAAAGAATGGGTCTCTACAGGAAGAAGTGAGAAAATTAAAAAGAGAACAAGAGCTACACTCTACAAGATTCTGTGAGATCTTGGAACAAAGAAACAAGTTGAAAGATGAATTAGATGGAAGGAACATTGAAGTCCAAAATAAAACCCTTCAGCTAGAAAACCTAATTGATCAGATCTCTCATACAAATGAGGAAATTCTGAATCTAAGATCAGAAATAAAAAGCACAAGAGAAGAACTAAGATCTGAAAAGGAAATCAATCTAAGATTGGTGGATGACCTAAACGCTGAAAAACAAATCAATGAAGGAATGCTGAAAAGTCAAGAAGACTTGAATCAGCTGTATGAGCGAAATCTTCATAGGCAAAAAGGAAAAGCAGGACTTGGATACAAAGGAGAAGGCGAATCCTCTAAGCAAGGTACTCAAAGAAATCAAAAACCTACTTGTAATCACTGTGGTAAAATAGGACATACTTCAAATAAATGTTGGAACAATGAAAAAGCAGAATTCAATGGAAAATGTTACAGCTGCAATCAACCTAGTCACAAAGCAAATAAATGCAGGGAAAAACCAAGATTCAGAGGTAATTGTCACAAGTGCAACAAACAAGGTCACAAGGCATCCGAGTGCAGATCCAAGACATTTAATCCAGCAGAACAAATTATGAAAGCAATGTTTGGATAGGACTACAACACCTGGTGTAGATGTCATTACTGTGGAGAATATGGACACATTGGCATGAATTGCATAAAACATCATCTAAGGAAAAGAGATACTACCGTAAGATGCTTCAAATGCACTAAACTCGGTCACATAGCCAGAAACTGCATGAATGCTAGTGAAGTTGAAGATGGAAAGAAGAATGAAGCAACTAAGGTCAAGAAACAGGTGAGACAAAAATGGATTCCTAAATCTACCGAGCAATCCAGTCCAAGTAATGGAATGGATGGCTCTACCGACTCAAACTAAATTTCCAAGAAAGCACTGGAACTGTATTCTCATAGACCAATCTCAAGCAGTTCCAGAACTGAATTAAAAGAAAGATCTAAATCAGCATACAAGATGCAGTAAGATCACAGGGAGGTCGGTATCAGTCTTTACCGAGCAAGGTCGGTACCCGTCTTTACTGAGCGAGGTCGGAGCAATATGAATTCTCGAGTTCACCAAGTTGCGAAGTCTTTACCGAGCAATTAATTCTTAGTGGGTGACAGTCTATCGGAATTCATACCCTAATTTGTACTGAGCATTAATGACAGAGTTGTAAACAAAAAGAAAGTAATCAAACTCATTCTTCACCGCGAACCTTTAGCACTTTGAGAGCAGAAAATTTCAAGAGCAACCCAGTGATTCAACACTTTTGCGAAAGGAATTTTCTGTGAGCTACCATGGCATCATCCAGCACTTCAGTGAAGAAAGGATCTGATATGTTAGTCCAAGGGGAATGGAAAGCACCAGATTTCAAGATCGTGCCTGCAATTGCAGCAGCCCTAGATCCGAACGGAGCTCAATCTCAGATTCCTCCTAAGGTACTACTTATTAACGATATCCGCAATCATTTCAACTATTCAATTCATGAAATGGGGAACCTAGAATTAGATACTGTGCGTGAAAAACTGTGTGTGGATGGTATTCTAAAACCCGAGCACAAACATCTAGAAGATAAAGGTTTAGTTCACATTGCACATCTACCTCAAAACTTTCGAGATAAATGGGTTAGATACATTCGCAGTCGTGTACATGATGGCAAGATTTGGCTTGAGCAACCCATAGAGATCACAAAGAAGATGATTCATCAAATCACCGGTCTTCCCATGTTGAACAAAGCAAAAACTACCAAAACCCTAGGTCGGACGGAACTAGAGAAGAAAACCCTAGCCGAGTGGGACGGTAGAGGCATGAAAGTTAGCAGCATTATCGATGCTGAACTGAAGTTTGGTACACACATTATTGCCCATAAGATTTACAGTTCTAGTCGACAGAATAGTGTCTCCTGTGAAGCTATCGACCTAGCATACAAAGTGGTCAAGAATAACTTAACATTTGACCTAGCAGACTTATTGTTAAAGCAGTTTAACAAAAACATGGAAAGCATTCAAACTTCCAAAAACAATCCATGTAATTTTGGATCCTTATTGGTCTATTTATTCTTCTATGTTCAAAAATTCTTCCCTTCTAAAGGAAAAGTTGTATGGAGAAAAGATGTGCCAGCACTTTATGAAATAAATGAATACATCTCAGAAATGGGTGAAAATTTTGAAAGCATCATGGATAATTATTTTGAGTCTTTCAAAGAGAAAATGAATGACAGATTTCAGATTCCACAGAAGTTGGTGGAAGATTACAAAGATGACATTTGTTTTATGGTGGATTGTGATAATGTATATATTCAAGCAGGTAAATCGAGGACTGTATATGTAAAACCTCTTCCTTATGAGGTAAATATTGATGAAACCAAGAATATCATTGAAGCTCTTCTTAATCAGCCTGTCAATCCCAAAGCTCCATATTTTGGAACATATAATGAAGCTAAGGTAAGAATTGAACTAAGCATAAATCTTCCACAGGCGGTAAACAAAGGAAAGAAGAGGATAGCCAAAATGCAAATGATAACCGAGGACAAAGAAGAAAAAGATGAAGAAGAAGAAGAAAAGGATGAGAAAATAGAGGAACCAGAACCTGCAAAGAAGAAAGGAAAGGTATTCATCACTAAGGCACCTAAGCCTCCCACTGCTGTATTTACAAGGAGAAATGCAAGAGGCAAGGCAGACAAGGCAGACAAGGCAGATAAAGACATAGTATTCAAAAGGCCTCCTCTAAACCTTCAAGAAAAGATCAAACTCTTTAGAGACGGATCAGGATCTGGAGTAAGTAACATAAAATCTTTTAAATATGAAACCAGATCGGAAACAGAACAGAAGGAAATAGAAGATGCTATTATTGAAAAGATGGGACAGTGGAAATACTCTCCTGAAGAAATAGCCCCACAGGTTCCAGCAGTTCTATTAAATCCAATAAAAATGAGATGGAGCAATGCAAAGCAAACTGTGATAGACATATTTGATCAAACCCTGAGACAGTTAATGCCGAGATTGAAAAATGATGAAGTAAAGAAGGCATTAAAAGAAAATGAAAGTAAGATGACATTAAAGTTCAATACTTGTTTGATTTTGATCAACAATATTGAATCGGTTGTGAAGGCTGCAAATGCCACATGGAAGAACATATACCACCTTCACCAACCAAGTATTGAAATAGTAATAATAAAAGATATTGAAGATGACAGTGATGAACAAGAAGAAGACACTGAGGTAGATGATACTGTGAGGATAGCAGCAAAAGTCATTGCATCCCTTCCTACCTCTCCAGTAAAAGTTTCTACATCTAGCCCGGAGACACCTTCAAGCATGGTTGTGATAACTTCAACATTTGTCCAATCATCTTTAGCAACAACAGAAGCAACTATCATTTCTTCTACCGAGTTGCAGTCTCCCGCATCATCAAGTTTTCCAGCAGTAAGTTTTCCAATTTTTGAATCTTCAAGTGTAAATATTTTAAGTTCTCCAGTAGAAAGTATACCAGTCTCTATAGCTAGCCCTACTATATCTACTATCACTACTACCAAGGCATTAAGTACAGATAAGCCTAAGGCTCTACCGAGTATAAAATTTTTGGGCAAGAATGTAGTAGAGGATATAGACTTAGATGAAGAGATAGAGATTCCAACATTGGATTTTGCAAATCTATCAGCGGACCAAATGCAAAATATAGGTGAGATCCTCCAAAGGAAAGAAAAACAAAAGAAGCTTAAAGAGGAGAGAGACAAGGAATATCAAATCATCAAGGATGCTAAGGACATTTTGTCTGATGCATTAGGTATTAAAGTAGACTCCTCCTAACATGTTTTGCTACAATTAGCAGAAGCAGTTAATAAATACAATGAGGATTCATCTGGAACAGAAAAGTTAGTTGAAAGAGCTGAGAAGAGATTCAACAATAAAGTGCTTGAGCACATTGCTCAGCACATAGCTATTAACCAAGTAGAATTGTCTTCAGTTTTGTCAAACATTGAATCTATCTATTCGAATGCTACCTCTCTTTTGGCCAGATTGTGCAATATTGCCGAGTTCACAAAGGATGTTAAGGATAAAATGAATAAAATGGATGAGGATATGAAGATTAGCATACAGAAGCTGCAACTTGAACCAAGTTCAAGCTCTGCTCATCACATGAAAATCTCACACCTATCAAACATGCAGTCTGATCTACTGAAAGAAGACACAAGGATCCGGTCCACACTGCTAGACATCCAACACATGATCCTTCCCATCATGAATATAATGTATAAGCACATTGAACATTCTAAAACATTGATTCATGACAATCAGTTCTCTATAGCAGATCACATGATTGAACTCTCTGCAGAAGTCCAAATTGCAATCCAAACATGTAAGATTCTGCAAGAAAGTTGGGACAGAACCCTGGCACTAATAATGAAGGTACATTCTGATTTTCTATCAAATTTTGGATTCTCTCTGTAAACAACTTGTATATACACCTTTGGCATTATCATCAAAAAGGGGGAGATATGTATAGAGGGAGATATATGTATAGAAGAAGATTTGTATAAAAATAGTTAGCACATTGAAAGGGGAAGACAATGTATAAAGCTCTATAACAAAGACAAATTTTGAAAAATCAAAATAAAACTCAGCATGATTCATGTATATAAGTTTTGGCCAATAAGTGTTTTTGTCACTAATGCCAAAGGGGGAGATTGTTGGCATTAAACAGAATTGCCACTAGTGACAACACTTATTTGCATTCTGGGTGCAAACCGAGCAGACAGTGCAAACTGAGCAGACAGTGCAAACCGAGCAGACAGTGCAAACCGAGCAGACAGTGCAAACCGAGCAAGTTAGTACAAATCGAACAGGATAGTGTAAACCGAGTAACATCATGTCTACCGAGTCACCAGTATTTACCGAGTTCAAAACCTACCGAGTGATCAGTATGAACCGTTCCTTCACTTCTACCGAGTGCATGACGATGCTGAGTAATGCAGTGGACGCCGAGTATCAGAAAGTCACCGAGTTAGTTTGCAGGAACCGTGTAACCATACTTGGGCCGACTTAGTAGCACTTATGTTTATTTGTCAAGCTGACTTTGTAATTGTAATTGTAATTAATTGTTTAAAACTTGTATATAAACAATGTTGTAAAAATGTCAAAAAAAATATAAGAAGCATATATGTGAAAAAGAAAGAAAGGCAGAGATAAGCGAATTACAAAGGGCTTCAGCAGTATAAGGAATAGCAAAGACAAATTCATCACAGAAGGTGATCAGTACATCAGCGAATCTCAATCAGCAATCCAGTTGCAAAGCAAGAGATCTACTATTTCATCCTAACAGGTGAATCAGTACTAAATCCTTTAACCGGGTAGACTTAACAGTCTTTTGTAAAATCTCTTTACCGAGTGCATACTTCATTGTATGTTTTGTAAATCCTTTAACAGGGTGGATTTAGCAATCCTTATTGCTCCTAACAGGGTAGATCATCAGAAGTGATCAAATTGTAAGCCTTAACCGGCCAACTTTATTCTGCAGTATTAAAGCTTTGTGGGTTTCATCCCCACCCCA
This sequence comes from Chamaecyparis obtusa, assembly GCA_027943335.1. Lineage (NCBI taxonomy): Eukaryota > Viridiplantae > Streptophyta > Pinopsida > Cupressales > Cupressaceae > Chamaecyparis > Chamaecyparis obtusa. Next base: position 752,204 of record BSBK01002635.1, read on the forward strand.
GTTTTACTTTCTTTTTGGAAGGTTTTTGGGTAACCAAATCTATGTGTCATTATTGTGAATGCTCTTAAGTTTCATATGCAAAGGTTAAAGTAAATTACATGTTAAATTGAAAGAAAATTTAGAGTTACTGATTCACCCCTCCCCTCTCAGTAACTCGGTTAATTCCTGAATATTTCCAACAGTCATACAACCCTCACTAACATTGCAATAATGAGAATATGAATATGACATTAGTCTTAGATTTTTCGGAATGAGGTGTAAGCATTAAGGCACAAGAAGCCAGAATGACCTGGACACCTATTCCTTTTGATTTAGCAAGTTAACATAAGCATCAAAGCACAGTTGCTAGAATGACCAGAATGTTGCTTGCATACAAACACACTAGACATGCGAGAGTTCCTCCTTTTGCTAAAGAGTGCTCACAGTGACCCTTACATTCACTTCGTAGGACGAGTGTTTGCAATTTCACTTGTAGCAGAAAGAAGTCACTCAAACAAATAAGGAGAAGAACCAACCTCACCAAAGTTTCCATATAAAAGGAGTCGAGGTACATATGGCCATCCAACATGAGATGAAGGTTCTCATAGTGGACACCCCTCTTGTATGGATCCTTTGGATCATAGGAGCTAAACTAGCAAACAAAGAGAAAAGAAAAGAACATGCCCCTAGTCTTCACATCTCTTGATCAAGATAAACATCTTAGAGTTTCTTGAGGAGGAATGATAAAGTGAAAAGGCAAGCACACAAAATAAAAGATCAGCATGCTTCAGAGAATCACAAATCTAGTTTTAGTTTCAGATTGAGTTTAAGAAGATTGATGTCAGATCAGAAGTATACACCATTCAAAGTCTCAACAAGACAAAAATAGTAGGTGGACATAGTGAGAACCACCGGTGACCATCATGAATAAAAAAGAGTCTCAAGGTGCAATTAGAGTGCTAATGATGTATCAGTAGGTAGATGTAGTGAGAACCATCGGTGACCGATACAAGGAAGATCCTTGAGAGAGAGATTTGAGTACGAATAAAACATCAGTAGGCAGACATAGTGAGAACCATTGGTGACTGATGTATGAGAGATCCTCAAAGAGAGAGATCTAAATGAGAGCTAGGTATTAGTAGGAAAACATAGTGAGAACTAGTGGTGACTGATACATGAGAGATCCTCAAGGAGAGAAATCTAAAAAATAGATAGGCATCAGTAGGCAGACATAGTGAGAACCACTGGTGACTGATGCAAGGAAAATCTTCTGAAAATGATAGGACAATGCCCCCTAGACAAGGAAGGTGCCCCCAAGTGTGACTAGTTTCAATCCATGTAGAGTCAAGCATAATCTGGAAGATAACTAAGAGTGAGTGCATGAGCTAGCAAACTAAAGTAGGAAAAGCAAGCTAAAGCAGGAAAAGAAAGGAAAGCAACTGTATAGAGCCAAGTGATGCTGCAATAGGTATAGCATTGGGGAATAAGAGGCACCTATTTACTGGGTTTTCACCATCTTGGCAGAAATTCTATTTTTGCTACCATGATGCCTGTTTTCCAAGTTTTCATCAATGGCACATTTTTCTCTTTTTCAATTTTGTTGTACTTCTCTTTTTGATTTTTTTGTATTTTCGATCTTTTCAATTTTTGTATTTTTTGATTTTTCAAATTTTTTTGAGTATTATCAAGGCACCTATTTACTAGGTTTTTACCAAGATAATGGATACATCAAAGCACCTGTTTACCAGGTTTTCACTAAGATGATCATTTTTTCAGGACATTTTGCAATTTTTAGGATTTTTTCAGAATAGAATATGTATACGAAGCATGCAGAAGATGTCTTAGTTGTAGAACCACTTCAGGTGTAGATCATTGATCAGCTCTTTGAGCTGTTCTCCTTCAGTAGTAGAGAGTTGATAAGCACCAGACCCAAATGTTGCAGTGATAATGTATGGACCGAGCAAATTTGGTTCAAACTTTCTCTTCTGGATCCGCTACTATTGATTCTTAGGGTTTTCTCTCAAGACAAGATCACCCACTTGAAATTTCCTTGGTCTGACCTTCTTATTGTAGCTCTTAGACATTTTCTTATGGTATGTTCTGAGATGATCTAACGCCACTTGTTGACGTTCATCTAGTAACTCTAACTCTTGCAACTGAGATATTCTAATGTCTTCATTAGTAATGAGGCTCTTTAGAGAGACTCACAATGTAGGAATCTTGACCTCAATAGGTAGTACAACATCTGCACCGTAAACTAAGGAAAATGGCATGGCCCCTATTGGTGTTCAAATGCTTGTTTTGTAGGACCATAAAGCCAGATTAATCTGGAGGTGCTAATCTCTACCAGATTTGTGAACTATTCGGTGCAGAATCTTGAGGATTGTCTTGTTGGAAGCTTCCTCTTGTCCATTACCCTAGGGATAATAGATTGAGGACCAATGTTGAATGATTTTGAACTTAGTACATAATTATTTTAGATCCTTGTTCTTGAATTACCCCCCATTGTGAGTGATTATTGAGGAGGGTACACCATATCTACAGATGATGTAATTTAGTATGAACCTTGCTATAGATTTTTCATCAGCTATGGCCAGAGGCATTGCCTCGAACCATTTAGTAAAATAATCTATAGTAGTGATAATGAACTTGTGCCCTCTTGAGGAAGAAGGATGGATCTGACCCACCAAATCAAAGGCCCATTGCTGAAACAGCCAGAAACTGATGAAGGGAATGAGCTCCTTGGCAAGAGAGTGAATCATATTTCCATGTAATTGGCACTATTTGCAAGATTTGGCATATTGTGTAGTTTCTTTTTCCATATCCAGCCACTAGTAACCAACTCTAATAAGTTTACAAGCTAATGCTAGGCCACTTAAATGAGAACCATAGATGCCTTCATGCACCTCAGCTAACGCATGTTTAGACTCATTAGGTTCTAGACACCTAAGGAGGGTATCATCTAGACCTCACCTATACAAGTTGTTAGCTATAATGACATAGCATGAAGCACTGTGAATTAGGTGACATTTTTCATTCCGGGTATAAGTGTCTAGAATAATTTGGTCCCGAAGGTAGGAGTAAATATGATGGTAGTGGGATGAATTATGTCCAATCACTGAATAGATCATCCTAGATTCGGGGTTATTGTAGGCTAGGTAATATAATATTTCCACTAGGAACTCTTGTTGGAAGTCATTTTTTGGCATCTATAACATAGAGGCAAGAGTAGCCATTACATCTGCTGCTTTATTATCTGCTCTTGGAATATGTTGGAAAGTGATATGTGCAAGGAATTTTCTTAGATCATCGACCATCCATTTATAAGGCACCAACTTATCATCCTTTTTCTGATAGATGTCATTGACTTGATTGATGACCAATTGTGAGTCTCCAAAGACCTTAAGTTCATCCACACGCCATTCAACAACTATCTTCATGCCATTGATCAAAGCTTCATAGTCAGTGGTGTTGTTTGTACAAGGAAACAACATTTTGTAAGCTTTGGGTAAAGAATATCTTTGTGGTGTGATGAATAGTATTCTAGCACCTGACCCCTATTGGGTGAATGATCCATCAAAGAAAATAGTCCACGTTTGATGTGTGAGAAGCATTATGGACTCATCTAGAAACTCAATGCTCAATGGTTGATAATCTATTATAGGTGCGTCAGCTAGTTGATCTACAATTGCTTTCCCTTTAATGTATTTTATCTCTACATACTCAATGTCAAATTCACTGAGTATCATGACCCATTTTGCTAATCTACTTGTAAGGGCAGCTTTGCTGAGTAAGTATTTTAATGGATCAATTTTGGCAATAAGTCTTGTAGTGTGAGCAAGCATATAATGCCATAGTTTCTATCAAGCAAACACCACTGCTAGACAAGCTTTTTCAATGACCAAATAGTTTATCTCATAAGAGACCAGAGTTCTACTAATGTAGTATATAGATCTTTCTTTGTTATTTTGATCTTCTTGAGCTAGTAGTGCACCCAAAGATGTATCTATAGCTGAGATATAAAGGATGAGTGGCTTCCCATGAATAGGATGCATCAATATTGGTGGATTAGAAAGATATTGTTTGATCTGTTGGAGCCCTTTGTCACAATCTTCATTCCATTCATAAGTAACACCTTTATGTAAAGTCTTGGTGAATGGTTGTGACTTATTGGCCAATTGTGCAATGAAGAGCAAAATGGATTATAGTCTACCCTGAAGTCCTCTCATCTAACTGATGTTCTTTGGTGGGGGCATTTCGATGATAGCTTGAACTTTCTCAGGATCTACCTCTATTCCTTTAGCAGATATGATGTAACCCAATATTTTGCCAAAAGTGACACCAAATGCACACTTTTTTGGGTTGAGCCTCACACTGAATTGTTCCATTCGATTTAGTATAGGACCTAGATTGGTAAGATGTGCTTTTTGTTGCATGCTTTTAGCCAAAGTGTCATCTACATAATCTTCCATTGTTTTGTGCATCATGTCATGAAAGATGGTTGTGACAACCCTTTGATATGTAGCTCTAGAATTTTTAAGTCCAAAGGGCATGACACTCCAATAGAAAGTTCCACAAGCACATGTGGAGGCTATTTTTTCTTGGTCCTTTGGTGCAATTTTGATCTGATTGTAACTAGAGAAACTGTCCATTAGAGAATACATTTCATAGCGAACTATCATATCCACAATAATGTCAATATTAGGTAATGGAAAATCATCTTTAGGACATGCTTTATTCAGGTCCCTGAAGTCTGTGCACACCCAAATGGATTTATCATGTTTTGTAATTAGAACAATATTAGAGATCCACTCTTCATAGTCAATAGCTTTGATGAAACAAGCCTTGAGAAGTTTTTCTAACTTTGCTTTTATTGAGAACGCCACATGTGGATCCATCTTACGAAGCTTTTGTTTGATAGGCTTAATGCCTAGTGCAATAGACAAATGATGCATGATTAGATTTGGATCCAATCTAGGCATATCAGAGTAAGTCCATGCAAAATTGATTTTCTTGATTCAAAAGAAACTAGTGAACTCTTTTTTCTCTTCTGTAGATAGTGACTCTACAAAATGAATAATTTGAGGTGCAGCTTCTGTGCCCAAGTTCACTGGTTGGGTTGGCTCAATCAGTACTGATGATCTTTCTTGAAAATGACTCAAAAGTGTATCAAGTATCTCATCCTCAGGTGCCTCAGAGAGGTTTTTACCCTTGGATACATCTTTTATTTTTACCTTTTTCAGCTCTAACACTACCACAATGTGGTTTTCACCATCAAAGCACCTATTCTTTTTTCTTTTAATTTGGTGACTAAGATACTTGATATCAGCTTTTGTCATGTTGACATTGCTTTCACTGGTGAAAAACATTATAGGTTTGATAGCATTAAGATAACAGGCAAGAGTGTAATCATTCTGGAACATAAGGACTTCATTTGATGGAGAGGGAGAGTTCTAGTTGATAAGTTCAGGATGGTGGAGTGAAAGAGTAGTGGCGGGTTCAAGTGTGTTCACAGTATAGTCATCAAAAGCGTGGACAAGAAAGTTGAGACCTAAAGCAATCTCATCCAAAGGTGTGTTTGATTCCTCTTGAGACCTCACATCAGAAGTAGAGGGTATGTTAACATTAGTGGATTCACACTTAATCATCCTAACTCTATACCCTTCACCTACTTCAAGAAGGTTTTCATACACATGAACAACATCTATATCTTTATCAAAATTTGCATCAGACATAGAATCAAATTCATACTCATGTGAGTCAGTGATGCTTGATATAGGAATTCCATCAACAGTAGTTGTACCATCTAACTCATTTCCATCTCTTGTAGTACTAGTGGTTTATGGAAGTTGATCTTGTTCAAACCGCTCTTGGAAAGTGTTGTCACTAAGGATTGCACCCTATTTTGCTAAGTATTGAACCCAACAATCCTGTGAAACATGGGACTATTATTAGGCTGTGGGTAACCTATCTGAGAATAGACCTCTAGATTAAGGGCCAGCTTCCCTATCGATCACTTGAAACTTATCTAAACTTGGAGGGAAAAGGGATAGAAAATTCTTGAAAGTAAACAAATACAACTTGAAATGAAAGGGAGGTGATCCACCAAAATTGAAGAGAAACCACAATTGAGAAATAAGTTCACTTCATTAGCAATTCAAATCTAATTCACAACTCAATCCTACTTTCTAAATCCTTGATGAAATAAGGTTCCTAGAATCCAAAAAAGGAAGAAAACTTCACAAATCTGACATTCTTGATTATACACAAATCACACCACTGAATTAGGAAAAATCCTTGAATACCCACTTGAACAGAAAATGCAGATTAAGGATATAGAATCATCACAATAATCTCACATATGGCTTCAACAGAAAACCCAAAATTATAGGAAAAACAAGAAGGATCAATTTTTATTGCTAAAAAGAAATAGGTACAATTGCATCTCTCAGAGCTACAACACTCATATCAGAGAGAAAAAGTGAAGAGCTAACCTTTATCACCAAAAGTGAGAGGTATAAAAACAAAGACCTACAATCTGCCATCAAACTCCACTACCTCCTAACAATAGAAAAATCAAAATAAGACCCATGAGGCAACATCATGTTCTGAAAGTCAGACTCCCAGATTCCTAGGGGGTGAGGAAAGTGGGACCTAAAAATAGATAGTCAGAGATGACCATCACACCCATTAAGTCATGTTTTTATAACTGATATCTGACAAGGGCTCATAAAAAATGCCTCTTACCTGACATCTTACAATGGTAAAACAATGAATTTTTACATTAAAAACAATAACTCCCCCAACTATATCAAATATGAGTGGATTCTGAATGTATATTCAAGACACACTCAACTCAAAATGAGGAGAATGTCTAAAAATATATGAATTTTTGACCAAATCCACATCATATACAAGGGCACCTAGTATGTAAAATAAGACTATAATATCTCAACCCAATATAAAAAGGGGAGGAACACATTAATAGCCTATTTCTAATTAAAATTAAGCCCTTTTAAAATAAATCCTCATCCTAGAAAACCCAAGGTCATAGCTCAAATAATGACCTCAAACATATTAGCTTTGAAAAGATAGCATTAAAATAAAAGCTAATGTGAACTCAACCCTAAAAAGGGGAGGGAAAAAAAAAGATGTGAATCGACAACATCATATGCAACTCTCGGCTGTGGCAATATAAAGTTTAACCCTTGACAAATGGAAAGTTGCCAATTCCATCTGCAGTCGTTGAATTGGACTTTGAGCTCGATTCTAGAAAGAGCAACTCCCTCCATCATAACAAAATGATCAAGGTAGGCATTGTAATCAGTTTCATTCTTCCCTCTGCATAATTTCAAAAGGCATTGAATCACTGTGTCATATTGATTTGTCTCTGCATTTGATCTGCATGTCTGTGATAATGGCATCTTCGTGAATTCTTTGTATTTCCAAGGGCACCATACTTGTGTTTTGCAATGATATTTGATCTGATAATATTGCTTTATTACTAGTTTGAACATGCTCTGTTATTGTGATTAGAGGCATGTGAATCTCATGATCCCCAAACTAGGGTATTGGACTAGCAATTTGAATTGATTTCTTTGTTATTTTAATGTACTCATGATACCTTGAAACTGTAATACTTCTCTGTTGAAATTGAAGGCCGAAGCCCCATGATGGAAACTAGGGCACCATGTATGTTGGTTTTCTGGCTTGCCCCTCATGTCACTGTTATTTATTGATCATCATTATTTCTGCACATAGCCCGAGAGCTAGGGCATTGTTCTTTGAATGTATGGGGACACTGTATTTAATGAATAGCATGGAATTCTATTTTGTTATCACGATAAGCCCCTTTTGGTTGTATTTGAGGGCATGGTACTGGTATATTCACTATTCTTCATTGCATCACTTCTTTGCATGTTCATGAGGGCACTATGTTGTATGTCAATTCCTTGTGTATCTGGGGCATGAATTCACTATTGATGCTTGATGCCGTGGGTATACGCTTCACTATTGATGCTTGTGAATACCATGCCTTTGTTAACTTCACAGCTCAAGCTTAAATTGCAATATGTGTTTTCTATCTTCATTACATTAGCATCGAGCCCTCATGGGGCCCGTGAGTATATGCTATCTCACTGTTCATGATGTATTCCTCATAGCCTGTGAACTTGCTCACTATTTGTATCATGAAGTCGAGGGCAAACCATGACATTGTGCATGTTCAACTCTGTATTTTGAGGGCACTATTGCATTGTCTGTGATCTATATTTGGCAAAGGCAATGAATTTGATTGTTGTATTGCATTTTTTATGGCATCAATATGTATTTGCAATAGCATGTATGCTTTGTAACTTGAATTGGGGAATTGTTGTGAATCCATTATTGATGTTAGCTTTCGGCATTGATGCTCTAATTCCACCCCTATATTTGATGTATTGCTTTTACTGTTATGAATGGCATCGAGCTATAACCATGACATGCTTGATTTTGAATCCATGTAACTTCTTTGAAGGCACGGTGATCTTGATGGTGACTTGAAAACTGGTCTTTATTCATTGTTTTAAATTTGCATGCTATTTGGTTTTCTATTGATACACATGATGAGCCATGACCTTGTATTCAATGCTAATGGATTGATGAACCTCTAGATTATCCCGATCATACACAAGAACAAGGGACTATTATTGCATGGTTATGTATGTTGCACTACTGAAACATCATGTTCCGTTATTACATCATCTTTATTTGACACTATATGCTACTTCAGTGATATTGTGGCCTTTTGATAGCGCATCTCCTGATGTTTAAAAATCATTCACCCACTTCCTCACATAATGGTATGCCATATTTTCACAGATTTAACAATCATAGCCCTTTTACTATTGGCTCATAATGTAGATTTTAATTATGTTCATGCTACAGTATCATTGAATTGAATGCAGACTTTGAAGCACATATATGCCATAATGCTAATGCATTGAGTTTTATCTTTGAAGCACCATGTGTTATACCTTCTCTAATCATATGGATTTTATGTACCTTAGCATGCAAATGATGAATGTTTCCCCTGAATCTACCAGTGCCTTGTGAACATCTATGCAGTAGAGTGCCTTGTCTCTTTCATAGATTTGTGTACTTTGTCATTAGTTCTATTCAGCTTAATGCCATATAGCTCTTTGTTATTCTTTTATCATACCCTGATTGATGCTGGATCATCTAAATTTTTCCCTATTTTGCACACTCTGTGTGTTCTTGGCCCTTGAAGGGGTAATAGATAAAGTACCATAAGGTTTCTCTATCATTATCCACATCAAGGACCTAGATCATTCACAGAACCATTATTGGATCTGCTCACCTGTATTTGCACATGAAACAAACACGTCAGTGAAAACATGATGCCTCTTTTGGTTCTTTGGATGATTCTGATGCACATGCCCTGAGCACAACCTTTGTTAGAGGTGCATGGCTGATTGTATGTATGCATTCTATGATGTTGTGATACCAGCCATTGCAGAGATCCAATGGATCTAACCCATCTCCTCTCTTTACTTCTTGCAGGTTCTGGATCTCAGGAGCTCACTGGACAGGATTGGATTCAGACATCAATACCATGCAATGTCTGGTACCCCCATATCAATTATTCTTTATGTATATGTACTCTCATCCATTCAATTTTGATAACAGCTATGCTCACGGCCTGTGTAAGCTTAGATAGATTCTTTTTCTTTTCAGCTCTTTGCTTCTTTGAATAGTATAAATGCCACAGATAAATGCATATGTAGATGTAGATGTAATTCATTTCTTTTCCCTTTTCATGTATTTTGCAATGAAATGAACACAAATATAAGCAAGACTGCCTAATAACACAAACTAGGTTATTGTAGCTCATCTAGTAATTAGGCCTTCAAACTTAAGAATGAATCAAAAATATGACAACATTCTGGCGACCTCTATGGAGTGCTTTCCTGCTAAGTATCCTGACCAGCTGCCTGATAGATCCATTGGGCATAGAGTCACCAAACCACAACTAAACCTAGCTTCTTTCAGATAACCAATCCTTCTCAACAAAACTACTAACTGCTAGAGATAACCTGTCTGGCTTATTGCTAAACACACCAGCTGAAGGCAATTGAAAGCAACTGAACTAAAAACAACTTGTGCCAGGCACTTAGGAAACACAGAAAGCCAAAACTCTTAACCTACTAATATACAAGGTAGAAAAGAACCTCAGAAACAAGCCTTGAGGTGGATCCCATTCACTGGAATGGGCAACTCCTCTCCATCCATGCTAGCTAGCTGAAAAGTGTTATGGGCTTTGCATCCAATCACCATAAAAGGTCCACTCCAAATGGCATCAAACTTAGTATGCCTCCCTAGTTTATACTTTGCTTCATCCCACTTGAGGACTAGATCCCCTTCTTTAAAGACCTTAGGTGTGGTCTTCTTGTCAAAAATCTTCTTTATCTGAGCATGATGAGCTTCCAGATTCTCCAATGCCAGCTTACTTGTTTCTTCAAGTTCAATAAGTTCAGCCAGCTTGACTTGCATAGTGTCTTCCTCCATAAGATCAATCTCTTTAATTAGACTCAAGGTAGGCAACTTAGTAGATAGGGGAATCCTAGCTTCTCTTCCATATACCAACGTGTGGGGTGAGTTGCCTATAGACCTCTTAGGTGTTATTCTATCTGCCCAAAAAGCTAGCTTCAACTTGTTGTGCCAGTCTCTCTGATTTCCTTCTATAGTCCTTTTGATTACCCTCAGCAAATTTTTATTCATTGATTCTGCTTGACCATTACCCTAAGGGTAATAGTTAGAAGAGGTACTCAGAAATATATTATGCTTGAGTGCCCATTCTGAAATCTTAGTTCCCAGGAATGCCATGGTATTATCTGAGATGATTGAATCTGGAGCACCAAATCTGGACACAATGTCCTGATAGAAGTTTAGGACATAGGTCTCATTGGCTTCCTTTAGTGCTACAACTTCTGTCCACTTGGTAAAATAGTCTATGGAAGCAAGTATCCACTTGTGTCTAGCACTGGATGGTGGGTTGATGGGTCCAATAAAATCTAATCCCAACTTTGAGAATGGCTACTCTACCTTGATAGGATGAAGCGAGAGGGCTGCCAGCTTTTGCTTTCCAGAAAACAAGGCACAATTCTTGCATCTCCTTACCCAATCAAATGCATCTTTGTACAAGCTAGGCCAATAGTACCCAACTCTCATCCCCTTAAGAGCAGTGGTTCTGGTAGCAAAGTGTCCACCAGAGCCTCCATCATGAAACTCCTCCAATATCTTATTCACTTGGTTAGTTTCTACACATCTCAACAAGACACCACTATGATCCCTTCTATACAGAATGTTATCAATAACAATAAATGGAATGGCCTAGAGCCTAAAGTACCTTCTTTTACTCCTTTCAAGGCCTTGAGGGCATTGACCAGTTGAGAGATAATACTTCATCTCTGTTGTCCAACTTGTGTTCTATTCTACATCCTGATTCATCAGAACAACTTCCTCTTCTTACTAGTTTGAGTCTGCTATTCCTTCATTTAGCTGCTCACACAACCCCTTTCCTCTAACCAGCTTGGTTACTCTAATCTGAATGTCATATTCCATGACTTTGGTGACCCAACTAGCCCTCTTATGACTTAGGTCCTTATTCAACAAGAAATCTTTTATGCACAGGTGGGAAACCATTAGGTGCACTGTATTATTGGACAATAGGTGCCTAAATTTTTTTAGGCTCCTCACAATTGCTAGGACATGCTTTTCAATAGGAGTGTAATTAAGCTCATAACCATCTAGACCTTGACTGTAAAAAGCTACTGGCTGCTCTTGCTTCTCAGCATTTTGCTGAACTAACATAGCAGAGATACTATCATTGTCTCCAAAAGCATATAGTATAAAATCCTTAGAAAATTCAAGGTTTACCAGAGTAGGAGTGGATGCAATTGCTTCCTTGACTTCTTCAAAACACCTTTTCCCCTCACTGGTCCAATGGAAAGTTGAGTTCTTCTTCAACATTTGGGTCATAGGCTTCAAGAGTGCTGCAATGTTTGGAATGAACCTCCTCAAGAAGTTGATTCTTCCAAGAAAACTCTGTATTCCCTTCTTGTGAGCTGGTAGGGGAAGAGCCAGAATGGCCTTCACCCTCTCAAGATCAATAGTTGTTACTTGTTTAGAAACAATGTACCCCAGTAGTCTACCTTCATGTACAACAAAGATGCATTTCTTGGGATTTAGTGAGACTCCAAACTCTCTGCACCTCTCAAAGATTTGTTTCAGGTGAATTAGGTGATCCTTTGTGTCTTTTGAGAAGGTAATTATATCATCTAGATATACCAAAACAAACTTGTTCATCAGGCCAGCAAATGCCATCTCCATGGCTTTCTAGAATGTAGCACTAGCATTAGACAGCTCAAAAGGAATCTTCCTATATGCCATAGTGCCCCATTTAGTGGTGAATGTAGTTTTATATTGATCTTCCTCCATAACCAGGACTTAGTTATAACCATAAAATCCATCTAACAGAGAAAACCTATCAAACCCTGAGACATACTGCAAAATACATTCCATAGATGGCAGTGGGTGATGATCTTTGAGTGAGGCTCTGTTAAGGTCTCTGAAATCCACACATAACTAGATTTCACCATTCTTCTTCCTAACTGGTACTAGATTAGAGACCCAAGAGGTGTGCTTAATGGGAAAAATAATATTGGCCTCAATCATCTTTCTCAACTTTGTTTTCATCAGGACTTCTAACTTAGGATTGATAGGTCTCTGTTTCTATCTCACTGGTTTGGCATTGGGTTCTAGCTCAATGATGTGCTGGGCTAAGTGTGGATCAAATCCCTTCAGGTCATAGTATTCCCATGCAAAGACATCACTATACTCTTGACATAATGAAATAAAGGCTTGTTGTTCTGGCTATGTGCACACCTTTCCAAGCTTAAGGAATTTGTCCTTAAGAACCTCCATAGGCTAGTAGTGTTCTTCTTTAACTATCATACTAGCCTTGTCTCCCCTAAGTTGATCATCAGAATTAAATACAGACTCAAGTGTGACCAGTCTTTTAGGCATTTTATTACTCTTCAACTGTAACATCTAGTCACCATACTGATGAGCATGTTTTCTCTGGTTAACTCTGGAGAACCCAGCTTATTCTATCAAAAAATTGAAAATCTACTCATCATTTTCAAAAACTTGCTAGCTTACTTGATTGTCTAGTATGGATGGTCTTACCAGAATCTTTACATGCTGAGAATTAGGATTTGGGACCCCCTTTGGAATATCATATTCTACTCCCATGGCAGCCAGCTTGTCTACCTGCTTGTTCTGATTTCTTGGAATAACAACCAGATTAAAGGTACAAAAACCTTCTATTAGGTCCCAAACCTTGTGCTTGTACATCTTAAGTGTATCATTCTTTGTTAGATTAGTGCTACAGATTTGATTGACCACTAACTCATTGTCACCAATCACTTTTAAGTGCTTGATTCCTCTTTGTCTAGCCCATTCTAAACCATGAATCAATGCCTCATACTTTGTTGTATTATTAATATATCTAAAATAAAAATGAACTGCAGAGTAATACCTTTGTCCTTTTGGAGAAATTAGGATAGCTCCTCCTCCCGAACCAACCTTTCTTCTAGCACCATCAAAGAATAGCTGCCACAAATCATCATTCTGACCAGCAGAAGGCTTATCTTCCTTTTTCATTAGATCTGGTATCACATCACCTTCTTCATGAATGATAAACATTCCAATACCATAAACCTCCATGTTTATAAAAGGGTTATCCTCCTCCAAGTCTCTTTCAACCCATTCATCTAAAGCAATATCAGGAATCTTCCCAATAGGTGTCCCGGGTTTAGAATCACTTGGGTCTTGTTCATGATACATCAAATTGGCATTTATAGGATTTGGGGTATATGGTTCAGCATGAATTTTTGCAAAAGCTTCAGACTTGATTCTAACTCTAGTCCCATATCTAGTTCTAAATTATAGATGAGACCAATCAGCTGAGAGATATCCCCCCAACCTGGTAGTAAAATCTCTGCTTAGACAAATGGAAAAATGAGGGGGTAGGTCTATGACGTAGACACCTTGGGGAATAGAGAAATTGGGACATTCATGTAAAGTGAGGCTCATGTCCTTTATGAATCCCAAGGTACTAACCGATGACCCATCTAATTGAATAAAAGGCCTATCTATTGGCTCATAAGATAATCCTAGCAGGTCTGCTAGCTTCTTAGAAATCACAGAACTACTTGCTCCTGAGACTATCATACAGTTATGAACTAGATAGTTTCCAACAATAAGAGTTACATAGAAAGGAGGAGGTTTGACCTATGGGGCAACAACAGGCTATGAGCTGGTCTCTTCTTTGTGCTACTCCACTTGAGGTGTTTCAGCTAGCAAGACCCTAGGCTGTTCCAAAATAGCCTCTTGATTTGGTGAAATCTTAGCCAATTCATTCAGTATCAGCTCCTTTTGTCCTGGAATTGCCAAGGTGTCCATTAAAGGCACATTGATAGAGGTTTTTCTCATTTGCTCCACTATATTAAAAGATCCCAAATTCACTTTGGGCTGTCCTTTTGGTGCAACAGTCTCTATTTGTGTAGATACCAACTATGTAGCTGCCTTGACTAGTTCTTTAGCCTCCTTAGACTAGTTTAAGGCTGGAGCTTGAACTGTTTTATGTTATGGATTCACAATAGGGGCTTGTTGACTAGTAGAGGCCACTTGTTCAACCTCCAAAGCCTTCTTCTTAGACCTGGTGTTGGCTGCAATTGGGATGTAGTTTGGGTTGTCACTTGGTGAGAGATTCACCCCACAAAAATCTTCTTTCTAAAAATTCACCAATGCGACCTCAGGAGTCTGCAACTCATTTGGAGTAACAAGCAAACCTTGCTAAACCTCTGGCTCTTGAACTATATCTTGCGGCATCATCACATTTTTCTATACCATGAGGGCCTAAACATAGCCATTAGGACACATCCCTTGGATATGTTGCTGATTGCATGGATAGCTCCATTGATAATCTTGTGCTATATTATTTTGAGCTACAGGAGCCAGCTCCCTAGAAGCACTAGGAATGTTAGGATTATAAGGCTGATTGGCTTTTTGGTCATAACCTCTTGCTTGACCTTGCTAGCCTTGTTGGTATTGGGGCCTATTTTGCTGGTAATGATTTTGATAGGGCTGCTGATAAGGTTGCTGATAGGGTTGCTGGTAAGACTGGGACTGTTGCTTCTTTAGACTAACTAGCTCATTAGTAACTATTTGCAAGGCCATTTTAATCTCAGTCAGCTCTTGGGATTGATTCACAAATGGGTTAGCAACTTGTTGAGGAGGAGCTAGGAGAGGTGGAATAGATGCCAAGGCTAGAATTACTTCAGGAACAGGCTGAAGCTCTAGGAAAATAGGCATTGGAGGCCTTGGGGCTATCTTTCCAACTTGGATTAGGCTATTTTTAGCTCTTATGGCAAGATCATATGCTGCTGGTAGATTATTCCCTCCCATGGATTGGATCATAATAGAGATATCACTGTTAAGGGATCTTAGATAATACAAGAAAACATGTTGGCTTGATGGCCTAACCGTAGTTGGTATTCTATTCCATGTCCTCTAAAATTTGAAGTTAAAATCCATCATATATTCTTGAGGTGCTCTATTGATAGTAGTCAAATGCTCAACTAACGAGAGGTGATCTAATTTATCCTCAAACTGACTGGTTAAGGCTTGACCCAATCCATCCCAATTAGTTATGGATCCCACTGCTAGACCTCTGAACCATTGCAGTGCTTTGCCTTTGAGAGAGGTTGCTAGCAACCTCATAGCCACATTATCCTCTATTATATTATGAAGGGCGCAAAGGGATGCTACATCTCTTATGTGTTCAATAGTTGAGGTTTGATCTTCTACCATAAAAATGGGCAAAATCTTAAGGGCTAAGATAGGTATGTTATTATGTTGTTGCAGATTTAAAGGATTGCCTTGATTGAAAGCTACAAAAGGGTGTAGTTTGGGTTGAGCCATTGGAGGATTTAATGGAACTTGAATTGTAGGGGCTGCTTGTACATGTAGTAATACATGTATTGACTGGATTGGGGAAACACTTGTAGGAATGTGAGTAGGCTTAGGAGTAGGATTGGGAGTAAGATTTGCAGATTTTGATGCACTAGCTTGGGCTACTTTAGGCCTCTTTTTGACATATGGCAGCTCTGCATACACAAAAGGATTTTTACTTTGCCTGGTTGGGATCCCACTCATAATCTTATGTACTGATCTACATAAAACACCATTAGAGTCACCAGGTATGATCTCAAAACATTGTCACTGCTCATACCAAACAGTAACTTGCAAAAAATTTCTAGGAAACAGACTCACTGAGTCTCTGAGTCCCACCGGGCATGCCAAAAATTGTTGTCACTAAGGATTGCACCCTATTTTGCTAAGCATTGAACCTAGCAATCCTGTGAAACATGGGACTATTCTTAGGCTGTCGGTAACCTATCCAAGAATAGACCTCTGGATTAAGGGCCGACTTCCCTATAGATCACTTGAAACTTATCTAAACTTGGAGGGAAAAGGGATAGAAAATCTTGAAAGTAAGAAACTGCAACTGGAAAGGAAAGGGAGGCGATCCACTAAAATTGAAGAGAAACCACAATTGAGAAATAAGTTCACTTCATTAGCAATTCAAATCTAATTCACAACTCAATCGTACTTTCTAAATCCCTGATGAAATAAGGTACCTAGAATCCAGAAAAGGAAGAAAACTTCACAAATCTGACATTCTTGATTATACAAAAATCACACCACTAAATTAGGACAAATCCTTGAATACCCACTTGAATTGAAAATGCAGATTAAGGATATAGAATCATCACAATAATCTCACATATGGCTTCAACAGCAAACCCGAAATTTAGGAAAAACATGAAGGATCAATTTTTATTGCTAAAAAGAAATAGGTACAATTGTGTCTCTCAGAGCTATAGCACTCATATCAGAGAGAAAAAGTGAAGAGCTAACCTCTATCACCAAAAGTGAGAGGTATAAAAACAAAGACCTACAATCTGCCATCAAACTCCACTACCTCCTAACAATAGAAAAATCAAAATAAGACCCATGAGGCAACATCATGTTCTGAAAATCAGACTCCTAGATTCCTAGGGGGCGAGGAAAGTGGGACCTAAAAATAGATAGTCAGAGATGACCATCACACCCATTAAGTCATGTTTTTATAATTGATATTTGACAAGGGCTCATAAAAAATGCCTCTTGCCTGACATCTTACAATGGTAAAACAATGAATTTTTACATTAAAAACAATAACTCCCCTCACTATGTCAAATATGAGTGGATTTTGAATGTATATTCAAGACACACTCAACTCAAAATGAGGAGAATGTCTAAAAATATATGAATTTTTGACCAAATCCACATCATATACAAGGGCACCTAGTATGTAAAAGAAGACTATAATACCTCAACCCAATATAAAAAGGGGAGGAACACATTAATAGCCTATTTCTAATTAAAATTAAGCCCTTTTAAAATAAATCCTCATCCTAGAAAACCCAAGGTCATAGCTCAAATAATGACCTCAAACATATTAGCTTTGAAAAGATAGCATTAAAATAAAAGATAATGTGAACTCAACCCTAAAAAGGGGAGGGAAAAAAAAAGATGTGAATCGACAACATCATATGCAACTCTCAGCTGTGGCAATATGAAGTTTAACCCTTGACAAATGGAAAGTTGCCAATTCCATCTGCAGTCATTGAACTTGACTTTGAGCTCAATTCTGGAAACAACAACTCCCTCCATCATAACAAAATGATCGAGGTAGGCATTGTAATCAGTTTCATTCTTCCCTCTGCATAATTTCAAAAGGCATTGAATCACTATGTTATATTGATTTGTCTCTCCATTTGATCTGCATGTCTGTGATAATGGCATCTTCATGAATTCTTTGTATTTCCAAGGGCACCATGCCTGTGTTTTGCAATGATGTTTGATCTGATAATATTGCTTTATTACTAGTTTGAACATGCTCTGTTATTGTGATTGGAGGCATGTGAATCACATGATCCACAAACTAGGGTATTGGACTAGCAATTTGAATTGATTTCTTTGTTATTTTAATGTACTCACGACACCTTGAAACTGTAATACTTCTCTGTTGAAATTGAAGGCCGAAGCCCCATGATGGAAACTAGGGCACCATGTATGTTGGTTTGCTGACTTGCCCCTCATGTCACTGTTATTTATTGATCATCATTATTTCTGCACATAGCCCGAGAGCTAGGGCATTGTTCTTTGAACGTATGGGGACACTGTATTTAATGAATAACATGGCATTCTATTATCACGCTAAGATCCTTTTGGTTGTATTCGAGGGAACAGTACTGGTATATTCACTATTCTTCATTGCATCACTTCTTTGCATGTTCATGAGGGTGTTGTGTTGTATTTCAATTCCTTGTGTATCTGGGGCATGAATTCACTGTTGATGCTTGATGCCCTGGGTATATGCTTCACTGTTGACGCTTGTGAATATCATGCCTCTATTAATTTCACAGATCGAGCACAAATTGTAATATGTGTTTTCTATCTTCATTACATTAGCATAGAGCCCTCATGGTGGCCCCTAAGTATATGCTACTCACTATTCATGATGTATTCCTCATAGCCCGTGAACTTGCTCACTATTTGTATCATGAAGTCGAGGGAAAACCATGACATTGTGCATGTTCAACTCTGTATCTTGAGGGCACTGTTGCATTGTCTGTGATCTCTATTTGGCAAAGGCAATGAATTTGATTGTTGTATTGCATTTTTTATGGCATCAATATGTATTTGCAATAGCATGTATGCTTTGTAACTTGAATTGGGGAATTGTTGTGAATCCATTATTGATGTTAGCTCTCGGCATTGATGCTCTAATTCCACCCCTATATTTGATGTATTGCTTTTACTGTTATGAATGGCATCGAGCTATAACCATGGCATTCTTGCTTTTGAAACCATGTTACTTCTTTGAAGGTGCTATGATCTTGATGGTGATTTGAAAACTGGTCTTTATTCACTGTTTTAAATTTGCATGCTATTTGGTTTTCTATTGATACACATGATGAGCCATGACCTTGTATTCAATGCTAATGGATTGATGAACCTCTAGATTAGCCCGATCATACATAGGAACAAGGGACTATTATTGCATGGTTATGTATGTTGCATTGCTGAAACATCATGTTCTGTTATTACATCATCTTTATTTGACACTTTATGCTACTTCAGTGATATTGTGGCCTTTTGATAGCGCATTTCCTGATGTCTAAAACTCATTCACCCACTTCCTCACATAATGGTATGCCATATTGTCATAGATTTAACAATCATAGCCCTTTTACTATTGGCTCATGATGCAGATTTTAATTATGTTCATGCTACAGTATCATTGAATTGAATGCAGACTTTGAAGCACATATATGCCATAATGCTAATGCATTGAGTTTATCTTTGAAGCACCATGTGTTATACCTTCTCTGATCATATGGATTTTATGTACCTTAGCATGCCAATGATGAATGTTTCCCCTGAATCTACCAGTGCCTTGTGAACATCTATGCAGTAGAGTGCCTTGTCTCTTTCATAGATCTGTGTACTCTATCATTTGTTCTGTTTAGCTTGATGGCATGTAGCTCTTTGTTATTCTTTTATCATAGCTTGATTGATGTTGTATCATCTAAATGTTTCCCTATTGTACACATTGTGTGTGTTCTTGGCCCTTGAAGGGGTAACAGATAGAGTGCCATAAGGGGTCTCTTTTATTATCCACATCAAGGACCTAGATCATTCACGAAACCGTTATTGGATTAGCTCCCTTGTATCTACACATGAAACAAACACGTTAGTGAAAACATGATGCCTCTTTTGGTTCTTTGGATGATTCTCATGTGCATGCCCTGAGCACAACCTTTGTTAGAGGTGCATGGCTGAGTGTATGTATGCAATCTGTGATGTTGTGATACTAGCCATTGCAGAGATCCAATGGATCTAACCCATCTCCTCTCTTTACTTCTTGCAGAATCTAGATCTTAAGAGCTCACTGGATAGGACCTGATCCAGACATCAATACCAAGAAATGTCTGGTACCCCCATATCAATTATTCTTTATGTATATCTGCACTCATCCATTCAATTCTGATAACGGCTATGCTCACGGCCTGTGTGAGCTTAGATAGATGCTTTTTCTTTTCAACTCTTTGCTTCTTTGAACAGTATAAATGCCATAGATAGATGCATATGTAGATGTAGATGCAATTCATTTCTTTTCCCTTTTCATGTATTTTGCAATGAAATGAATGCAAATATAAGCAAGACCACCTAATAACACAAACTAGGTTATTGCAGCTCATCTGGTAATTAGGCCTTCAAACTTAAGAATGAATAAAAAATATGACAACAAAAAGATGATGACATGTATTGTTCACCTTGAAAGTCAGGATTGGCAGTTTGCATTGTTCTCCATTGATCATATGTAAGTAGATGCACTAAAGTAGTGTCATCAGAATCACTATCAGTCTCTACCAGATGGACAAGTATAATAGGATCATTTGGTTCTACAAAGAGTGTAGCAAAATATGGAGGAATAGGATAGGGAAAAGTATCCTCATCAGAGATGTCTGATTTATTAGTTGAAGTAGTGTCTTTAGGTTCTTGCTAACATTCTAGTTCTGGTATAAATTTATTAATCCCTAGATGAAACGGGATCTTCTTGAAGCCTGGACCTATGGTGTCTTTGGTTTGACAACCTGTAGCTTCAATCGGCTTGAGTAATCCATTGTCATTTACCCCTATAGGTCCACTCCCTTTATAGCCAAAGTGCTGATTTTGAAGGCCTCACTGTATGGTTCTTGTTCTAAGTCACAAGCTAGAGTGATTATTTTAGATGTGTCTTTCCCTTTGTAAACCTAAGATGTAATAGCCCTATCCTCATCCTCATCTTCTAGTGGTGTTTTGGCCTTGACAAAGGCACCATCATAGAATATTTGAGGAGAACTAGCAGAAGGTTTATTACTCTTAGAAGGTCTCCTATAGGAACGTGGGGATGGAGGTAGAGCTGCTAGTGACAACACATGTTCAATTTGATACCCCCCCCATGCCTATATCTTTGAGCTTCAGAGTCTGTTCCATTTCTTTGAGTTTGGCATCAAGGAATTTAGTAGACTCTCTATTAGCTGGGACAAAACTATCTACAGATTGTGTGAGTGTATTGTAAGAATAGTTCGTATTGGCAGGTACTATTACCTCTGCTCCATGGAATGAGAACTTGATACATTGATGATATGAGGATGGAATTTCCTACATTTCATGAATCCATGGTCTTCCCAAAAATATATTATATGAAAGGGGAATGTCAAGAACTTGACAGATGACATCCCTCTCAACAGGTCCAACTCAGATAGGCAACGCAACCAACCCTTTGGATTTTTGTTCCTCTTCATCATATTCCTTAATAGTGATTTTCTTGAGGGCATCTATGTAGTCTTCATCATAGCCTAATTGGGTAACTAGCTTAGTAGAGAAAATATTAAGGCGAACACCATTATCAATGAGGACACGACGGACATGCTTTGGGCCTATCATGACTTTAATATGCAAAGGAGCATTGTGCAGATGGCTCAGTGAATGGTCATCTTCTTCAGAGAAAGATAGGTAATGAGGCGAGGTCAAGTGACCCACCATGGATTGAAACTGATCAAGATCCAAATCTTTTGGGACATTTGCCTCAGTGAGGGCTTTATCAAGGATATTCCTATGAGCAGGAAAGATCTTCAACAACTCAAAGATAGTGATTTGAGCATTGGTGCATTGTAACTGGTCTAAGATACTATAATTGGCAGTGCTAGGTGTGGGGACCAATTTTGAGTTCTTGTTGGTGGGGCCAACAACAGCTTTATCTGTAGGTTATTTTGGTGTAGATGTAGAAGGGTTAGGACCCTTAATGGTGATCTTCACATGAGATCGGGTAACAATGTTCACATAATCCTGAGATAATCCTGGTTCAAAAGAGTGAGACATAGGGCCTCGCAAGACAAACTATGTCTTAGGCTTAGGAGCATTCTTGCTCCCCTTAATAGTGATCACATCACAATATTCGACCTCAAAAAGTCCAACCATGTTAATGACATTGTCATTGGTATTATATGTATAGTTGACCTTAGCATTGGTATTCTTGGTCTTGGAAGATTCACCCTTCTTGCGAGGAGGAAAGGGATCTTTGAATTCCTGATGATCCAAATTCTTATTATGACTGCTCACAAAAATATCTCCACTGTCAATGAAATCTTGGATCTTATGTCTAAGCTGGATGTAGCCAGAAGTTTTATGACCCTTGTTTTGATGATAATCATAGTATGCGGTTTCATTCCACCAAGAAGGGCAAGGTTGCAAATCATAGGGATGTAAATTTTCCAAAGGAGTGAGTATTTGGTTTTGCACAAGAGTCTTGTAAACCATGTCAAGGGGTTCTCTCAAGGAAGTAAACTCACGCTTGGGTCAAGAGGCCCAAGGTTTGTTTTTGGAAAATCTCAAAGGTTGTTGAACATCTGTTGTAGCCTTTTTAATGGCTTTGGCTTCCTATAAACCAGAGGTAAGGTTGAAAACTGACTTTGAAGGTTTTGGGGTCACATTGTCAACAACTCCATCATTTAAAACATCTCTATTTTTGTTGACAAACTTACCTTTATCTTTGTTCAAGGAGGAAGACCCTTGTTTGTTATCCTTGTTCAAAGTCAACTCTCCTTTCTTGACCATAAATGCTTTTATCCTCACATCTTGTTTGATCATATTATCAAAAGTTAGGGGACCTTGCAATTGTACTTGATATCTAAAATTAGGGATGAGATTATCCAAGAAGATGTCAAGCTTTTCAAACTCTGGTAGTTTGTGAGGATATTTTGTATAGAGTTGTCTCCATCTTTGGAGAAATGTTAAGAAAGGCTCCCCTTGTCATTGTTTCATATTACAAAGATCTCAGATATTGACTGGGTGCTGGATATTGTGTGAATAGTGTTGGAGGAATAAATTGGCAATCTCATCAAAGGTCTTGATACTAGTAGGTAGTCGAGAGAGCCACTCCATAGATGACCCACCCAAGATACAAGGAAAGAGGCACATAAGATAAGTCTGATCATGTATGAATTCCATAGATAGGGCACCAAACTCTCTTAAGTGATTTTGGGGATCAATAGTACCCAGATATTTATCATACTTAGGCTGCTCTACACCTTTGGGAAAAGGTGGCATGTGAAGAATCTTATCAAAGTGGAAAGGACATATGCTTTCCAATGTGAACTATTGTGTTGGTTTATCCTTATCCTTCACAAGTTGACTAATTTGGTCTTGCATGTCTTGAACCATCTTTTGCAACTTAGCGGTCTCAGATTCCTCTTCTTTGACCATAAGTATCTCTACTTTAAAATTTGGAGGTAACTTGGCCCCTTGCCTAGCTAATTCTAGAAAATATTTCTCCTTCTCTTCCACAAGGAGAATTTCCATCATCTTAAGGAGACTCTTATTGGATTTCATAGCATCTATGTCATTTTGGGTTATCTGCTCATCATCATTACCAAGAATTCCAAAAATCCTCGGGGCTTGATCTTGATTCTGATCATGTTGAGAGTGATAGTGATATTATTACTGGTTATTTTGAGATTGATCATGGTGCTGGTCATTTCAAGAGTGATCATGACGTTGGTCATTTTGAGATTGATCATGAGTTTTTCTATATTCACCCTCTTGGAATTGGAATGGGTCTCCCATCTTATTGGTATGCGAGTGTGAAAAGTACACAGACTTAGTATGAGCGTGTATAGTAGGCCAGGAGGTCATGACAATAGGATCGAAAGGTTCGATAGGTTCAAAAGGATCAATAGGTTTGATGGGATCGAAAGGATCGATTGGATTGATTGGGTCAATAGGTTCAATTCAAGAAAGTGACCTTTCAAAGTCTTGCTGGTCTTGAAACAATGGGTTATGCTATTCTTGAAATAATAAATTAGGTTGTGTTTGAAACAATGAATTATAACACTCCTGGAACACTGGATTCAGATTCAGACTGATGTCTAAAGGGAATGAACTTCTGGCACTAGGTCGATTGATGGGAGATGAAGATCGAGGTGGGTTCCCTTTCAATACACCTGGTGAGGAAGAACGTGAGGAACCCTCACAAAACTCAAATTGTGTGGTAGGTTTGGAACAACCTCTTTCTTGATTATGAGATCTAACTCTACCTTGTCCAATAACACGTATGGGGAATACGTTGCCACTTATAGTCGTAACAGTCATAGACAAAGATTGAGTGACGAGAGGGAACTAAGGACTATGCTCAGAAATCTATCTCTGGGATAGCAAAAAAGAGATAAAAGTGAAATGCACCTGACACAAATCATTGAGAGTTTGGCTAGAATAGATAAGATGTGACTATCACGTCGCAAGGTACAAAAGCACAATAGGATAAGACAACCAACAGAGAGACAATGTGAGTTTAAGTAGTAATCATTCAGTTCTCAGCTTGAGACACCTAGTTTCGGGTAGTGGACGATAGGAGAACATGCAGATAGACCCCAGACAAGAATTAGATCAGGCAAAAGTTGACTAGTCAATGAGAAATAGCTTGCTGTTTTGGAAATCAAGGGATAGTCTCACATGAAGAAATAAAATCTTGTGCAAGGAAAGGCTGAACTGCGCGTGAGAAAATGTTGTCTCACGTGAGGAAATGCACAGGTTCCTGAAATCTTGCGTGGGAAAAGACCATGGTTTGATAGATTGACACAGTTTTAGAGACAAAATCAGATTTTTGAGACACGGTGTGAACTATTCTCTGGTAGAATATTGAGTTTTTGAACTAATATAGGATAGTTTGAATCAACAATCTTAGTTTGGATGTTGCAAGCAATCGTTTACAAGCATAAAGTTTTAGACCAAGCAATAGTGACGCAATCAGTAGTCGCAAATAGTTCTACCAAGGACAAAGCAACTTGGCAGAATCATGGGAGTCTTTGACAAGTTTGATCATGATGGACAATTTAATAATTGAAACAATCACTTAGTTATCGCTAGAAAGAAAATGGTAGAGATGACAAAATTCATGCCCCACAACTTATGTGCATGCGTTCACCTCACACAACCGTGTCACCCCCTAGAGGGCACCCATGTTTTTGGTGTTTCTGGACTCAATAATATATGTTCAAAGGTTACCCTTGAAGCAAGGTCCAATGTCATATACCACCTTCAAATGTTGAGGTGCATTCTTATGGTGAGAATCCAGGGGAGAGATTCTTCCCTCTCCCTGCACAAAGATTATGTCTCCTTTTCGAGGTGATCCAGGTAGGCAACTAACTAAGAAAGTGTTTAGTTTGCTTCCATTCACACTAACCTCTGATGTCCCCGATATAGGGCTAGGGCTTCATAGACACACCGACACTTGAAAGTCATACACCCTTGCAAGAAGGGCTAGGAGAAATGCCACTCAGTACAACAAACAAAGCTTTCTCAAGATGATAGTCATAGATCAAGAGAAAGAAGTTAACATGGCTTTGGAGCCTTTAGACTCAATAAATCTACTTTATTATAGTGAGGTGGAATCATTGACAATAGGTGTGTACTCACTTGGGTCATTCCCAGAGGTTCAACTTCTGATAGACCCTCTAAAGGTGACATGAACTTTGGCTTGGATCCAAGGGTTGGATTTTCTGATTCTCTTAAAGAGAGAAGAGAATACTTCTCTACCTCTTCACCTTACCCAAACACACCAGACATGTTTATCACTAAGCTAACTCCTCTTTAACCAATCCACAAGCTTTTGGGTTTGTGGTTCTCTCAAAGAGAGAAGAGCATAATCCCCTAACAGATGGACGTGCTAAAGACTTGTTACCTTTCCTTGCTTCCCCAGGTATCTATCATGCTAGAAAAATCTAGGTCTTGGATTCATCCATGGGCATCACTTCCATGTAATGAAGAGCCTATTACCCTATCCTACTATCAAGACCCTTAAGAAATCTTCACAAGGCCGTAATGAAACTATGTGGATAAAGCAATAAAAAAGCAGAAAGTTTTTGAATGTCTTCAACAACTGTCTTGTAAGCAAACCGTCAGTATGTTATGTCTTCATCAAATGTCCTGCAGCCCACTATTATGTTGTGTTAGAAAAATAGAGATGTAAAAAATAATAGCATGTAATAAATGTCAAGAATAGTACAGGAAATTTGCAGAAACTGAATTTTTTTAAAAAGCTGATGGCGAGTCTCGTGCGAGGAAGTACAATGCTTCATGTGAGAAAGTATTGTGTTTCATGTGATAAAGTGCTATGGACAGCAAACCTTCACGTGACACAGTCAAAAATCTCATGCGAGATTTCGTACACAGTTGTATGGACCGTACAGACAGAGCTATAAATTCTTGTCAAAATTTTTTTGAGAGTGAGGCCAGAAATGAATTCTCTGCCCCACGGTGGGCACCAAAATGTTTATAGTTGAATGTAGACCTCTAATTCAACCATAGACTTCAACATAGTCATTGCTCAATGATCAATATGAAGATGAACATGAATTGTCCATTTCACACACTCAATTGAATCGACCTGTTGCCTCCTATTTAGATGGGGTTTTGAATTACTCTCAAAATTGAGAGCCCAACAACCATAGACCAAGCTCTAAAATGGAGGATTTAAATGCTAAGGAAATGATTGCAAAATTTAAGCTACAAACTTGTAAGAAAGATGAGTATTATACTAAGAGCATGATAAAACAAACTAAATTAAGATTTTAAATTGCATCATAATCTAAGAATGAAATTATTCTAATGTGCAAAATGGAAGTAGCTTTTGAATGCAAAAGTGAGACAACAATTTGCTATAGTTTTGATACTCCTCCCCAAATGAGGAATGAGAGGTTTCTCTTATAGAAGAGCTCGGGCGGGGTGAAGAGTTTCTTGCAAAGAAATGGTAAACTCTTCATCTCCTTGGTGGGAGGTGGAACAATTTAGAGAGATTATTTAATAAATTAAATGAAATACTTCCACATGGGTGGCTTTTTGAATTATTTGAATAATTAAATCCAAATGAGAGTATTTCATTTAAAGAACTAAATAACATTTAATTCCTTTTGATGTGTATTGGCTAAAGGGGGTGGAATTAATTTAATTAAAGCACTATGACTTTAGAATTAAATTAATTAATCATAGGGTTTATTCAGCCAATAAATGTCGATATTTTAGAATTAAATATAGTATTTGATTAATGCAAATTTAGGGTTTTCTGCATTTGACACCAACTCAAATAAAGTCAATTAGGAGACATAATTGCCTAGTACAATAGGAGACATAATTGCCTCTCTAGCAAAATGAAATCAGCAATTTTAAAGTAGTTTGTCTCAAAAAAAAGTTGGGTCGCATTTGGGATATGTTTTAAAACTTCCAAAAGGGTATCCAGATCATTGATTAGTTTTTGAAGTCTTTTGGGAAGATGTGGAGAAAAATTCCATTTTATGACTGGTGTAGGTTACTAGGAGTAGTCCTAGACTAACAGTTTGATAGTTTGGAGCCAACCAATACAAGTGCATTGGTTGAAGCCTAGATAGTGGATCCTTATGAAGGATGCTTGATGTGAGAAGATTGTCTCACTTGTTAGTGATTCTTGTATTTCTATAAGGGTATGGGTTTAGAGTGTCTTACACACCACCTCTACATCACATTCATATTCTAATAAAGTATAAATCATACAATAAGAATATACATTGATAAACGTACATGCATAAATAAAAGGCATGGGAAATTTACAAATCATAAGAGATCCACATAAAAATAAATTAGTATACATCAATACACCAAACACGTGAATTCATACCTAAAACATAAAAAATATATATTTGTAGGGCATGAAGCCAAATATATATGTCCAATAATGTCATACATCAAATATATCCAATACAATTAAATTGGATTCCTCAAAGCCAAATGGAAGTACAACATATCACTTATACAATATAAAAAAAATATGTCCACTAATGCCATATAGGCATACAATCTATATCCCTAATCTAGTCCTTTCCCACCAGGGGAAGAAAATAAATCCCGAGCTGTCTTCGATCGTCACATCGATGGAGATGTAGTGGATGTTGTAGTCTTCCAAGTGCGCTCACTAGTCCTCCTATCTAGATGCTTATGTAGCTCGAGATGATAAAAAAAAATTTAAGCATCAATAACTAATATACATCAAAATTGAATTATACAATGACATAAAATAGAATATTCACTTACCGCTAGCAAATAGTCACGATGTACATCCATCGAAGGTGCATGCTGACGATCTGGAGTAATAAGTCCCTACAAAAATGATCAAAATAATAATTAAAATACATACATGAATATCATTATAAAATTCAATACAAACTATTAAAATTAAGTGATCTCTTTCATACCTCAGTTAGTGCTTTAGAAATAGCTACTCCACGATCCAAAGTATCACGAACAAAAGGAGTCTTTGATGTCAATAATTGAAAATGAAACAACAAAACTATTATGTAGTTATCAAGATTACATATATTTTTTACAACCCTACTAATGAATAAATGATACCTTCGTGAAGGTTCCACCACATCCTTCGGTGTGCGGTGTCGATGTCAAAGCTCCAACATTCAACTAGTGCACATGTACATGAAAATCTATAAGACAACCATTCATATAAGAACGTATTATTGACATGTTAATTATAATGCATTATTACATATATACCTATGGACTTAATGATGATGTCACAAACACAGGTGAAAGAATGTGATCACCACAATGACCACTTTGCCTCTAGATTTTGATCATAATTTGTCTAGTAATTTAGTTATTCATTCATTTATTAATTAAATCTAATCAAGTAAATCAAATTAACATGCAAATAAAGATACCTCAAGGAAAGTGGCACAATGCTCTTTGCTATTTGTTGTGAATGTCGATGGTCCACCAGTGAACTAATGCACATGCACAATAAGTTATGATACAATCATTAATATAATTACATAATAATCAAATATATTAATTAAGATGTTTTATTCAATACATACTTGTGGACTTGACCATGATGTATAGAAGGGGACAAGAGGATCATTGCCACTACCACCACCACTAACACTCTTGCCATGAATTTTGATCATAATCAATTGATACTAAATTAATTAGTTATTCTTTTATAAATGAAATATGATCAAAAAAATTTAATGAACTTGGAAATATTTACCTGTGTGTCAATGCCAAATGTCATATTTAGAAAATCATCAATCATCATTCCACAATCCTCTTCCTCTCTCTCAGTAGTACCAAATGTGCACAAGGATCCACATGACCGAAAAATATGCCCCCTCAAAGATTGACCATGGTCACCCTCAAATAAAGGAGGGGCACACTGAATGAGAGTCTCTATCAAAGCACTAATTGTGCCTAGTGTGTCCACCTCTACATGTTCCTTCACAATGGAAGGAATACTAACATCATCCACCTATCACTTTCCAATAGGAACTCTAGGTGCGTTAGAGTCATGATGTGCCCCTGCTCTATCAAATGATGACCCCCCTCCTCTACCCTGAGAATCTAGAAAGTCAAAATAATTTGGCACCTCCTTGAGTACAAAATCACAATAGAGTTTCCTCAAGAAATATATATGAACCTCATGATTGTTATAGGGAGGGGAATCAAAGACCATCCACCATCTCTCCCAAAAGTTATTTTTTATGTCTTCATTCAAGCACCAAGGAATTGGGAACCTCCTTGTCATAGTTCTAAGAGTATCAGTGTCCCCTAGTTTTTTAAAGAGTTTGCAAATGTCATCTTTTATGATTTTTTTATTTTTTATGTCGGGTATATGCACAAAGATTGGGGACCAAAAAGATGCCACTTTTCTTTCTGGTCCCAAATCACGCATAGTGCATATGTACTAAAGGGCATGTGCCCTATAGGGCACACGCCATATGGCTTGGGTTGCCCAAGCCTCAGGCTTGGGCAATCCAAAAGAAAGTGCATGTGACAAATAGGGTGCACGCCAAATAGGGCGTACGCACTTTGTAAAAGCCCAAAATTTTCACCCCCCGTGCGCACTATGCAAAGCTAGAAAAGTGTAATCCATATTTTTACATAGCATGCACGTGCTATGAAAAACTAGAAAGAGAGAGAGAGAGAGAGAGATAAGGGATAGAGAGAGGATGATAAGGGGAGAGAGAGAGAGAGAGAGAGAGAGAGAGAGAGAGAGAGAGAGAGAGAGAGAGAGAGAGAGAGAGAGAGGTAATTTATACAAATATAAGTTTGATAATTTTAATTTCTTATACTTCAAGTTATATTTGTATAAATTATAAAATATAATGCTTTCAGGATGTTTGGGATAGGTTCCAGCTTCATAGGAGTTAACATGCAAATTCTAGATTTGAAAAATTCCAGACTTAGCCAAATTTCAGGATTCAGCAAGCCTTCAGCAAGGTTACCTCCCACAATCCATCATGGATTTCTAAGGTCAAATTGAAGCTGGCAAAAGGATTTCCAAAGGGTTTTAACTCATTTTTATCACAAATCACTCAGTTTCGACCCCATCTCTATGACAAACTTAGCTTAGCTCTCACCCAAATCTCTCTCTCTCTCTCTCTCTCTCTCTCACACACACACACACACACACACACACACACACATCACCCTCTCCTCTCTCTCTCTCTCTCATCACCTTCTCTCTCCCCCTTATCTACTCTCTCTCTCACTCTCTCTCCCTAAGGGGGAGAGAGAGAGAGAGAGAGAGAGAGAGAGAGAGAGAGATGGTCATATAGAGAGAGGGTTAGAGTGAGAGAAAGAGAGAGGAGAGAGAGAGAAGGTGAGATAGATAGATAGATAGATAGAGAGAGAGAGAGAGAGTAATGTACCCTTTCTAATTTTATATAATATTTAAAGCCTCTAATCAGATTTTAAAATCCAACAACCAATATTGCAAAGATCAACCAATTTCTCAATAAAACCCAAATCGGGTATGCCCGAAATAGTGCCAAAAACTTCACAGCTTCACATATTATTGATAAATCTGAAAGTAAAAATTTTTATAGAAATTTTTCCAGCATAATGGCCTACAAAATGACATTTATAGATCTAAAAATAGTTTACACAACATCTCCAAAAAGGAGGACAAAAATAATGCTCATCGGGCTCCCGAAAACAACATAAAATAGCCCAGAAACACCACAAAACACTAATAATCTATCACAAAATTATGACCACGACCCAACACATATATTTATCTCTATTTCAACATCAAAATGTTTTCAATATAGCAGCAAACCAAACTGATATGATATACTCAACTGGAAACACCAAACTCTTACAAGAAACACACCCGAAAACTCACAAATTCACATTGTTCAGCACAAGGGCAAACTCTGCATGAGCTTTCACATAGAATGGCCTCAAAATCACATCCTTAGCCTTCCTAGAAACCTTCAAACTCCCATCTTTGGGTCTCCTTCTCCACAGGTTTGGCAGCCTCTGAAGAACAACAAAGCAATGAGCCAAAATCAAGTTCTAGAATGAGCCCGAAATACCTCCAAACCCCTTTAAAAGAGGGCATAACCCTAACTCACAATGAAGAGGGGTAAATAATACATATTTTAATAATAATTTTTATTTAATAATCCATTGGTTTCCAAATATTAGCCTTTTTTCCTGAAACTTCACTTTTTGAGCCTGCCAGCCTTAGCAAAGTTATTATTTTTAATTATTTGAAAAGGGGACATGACAAGTCCTCCCTCCCAAATATTTCTTGTCCTCAAGAAATGAAGGTTGGGATGCTCAAGAATATGTTCTCCTTCCCAAGTTGCATCCTCCAATGGTAATCCTTTCCATTTGACCAAATGCTCTATGATAGTCCTATTTCTCAATCTTTTCTCTCTTGTATCCAAAACCTATTCTGGTATCAAAACTAATTTCCCTTCATCATCAAGAGGTGGTAATTCTATAGATACTATGGTTTTCTGGCCTAGAACCTTCTTCAGGCAAGAGACATGGAAAAAATTATGTATTTTGCTGTTTGGTGGGAGCTCCAATTCATAAGCTACCTCTCCTACCTTCCTGATGATCTTATAAGGCCCATAGAACCTTGGCTTGAGCTTCTCTACCCCACTCCTCTTCAAGGTACTTTTCTTATATGGTTGAAACCTAACAAATACCAAATCTCCCACCTCAAAAGATCTTTCACTCCTTTTCCTATCAGCATACAACTTCTGTTGGTTCTGTGCATGTTGTAGATTATCCTTGAGGGACCTTATTATGTCTTGGCTTTGCTTAATGAAATCACTTGCTGCAGGTACTCTACTATCTGAAAGTACTAGATCAACAAAGGAAAGGGCATCATAACCATAAAGAGAATGAAAAGGAGGCATACCAATAGACATGTGATGAGATGTATTGTAACAATACTCCCCTAGGTGCAACCATTTCACCCAAGCATGTTGTTGATTTGAAACATAGTTCCTCAAATATCCCTCTATCCATTTATTAACTATCTCTGTTTGTCCATCTGTTTGAGGGTGATAGCTAGTACTAGGAGTGAGTTTAGTTCCTACCAAATGAAAGAGATCCTTCCAAAAAGAGCTGAGGAGTCTACTGTCCTGGTCACTGACAATGTTTCTAGGAAAGCCATGTAACCTAAAAATTTCCTTGAAGAACAATTCTACCACTTGTGATGCCTTGAAATCAGATGTGATGGGAAAATAATGTGCATACTTAGTTACTCTATCTACCACCACATATATGCAATCCTTACCTTGAACCTTGGGCAACCCAGTGATGAAGTCCATGGAAATACTTTCCCATTTTTGTTTAGGAATAGGAAGTGGCTGCAACAACCCTGCAGGAAAAATTTGCTCACTCTTGTTTTGTTGGCATACCATACATTCCTTAATGTGTTTAAGGACATCCTCCTTCATACCCTTCCATGCAAACCACTCTCGAAGCTGCCTATATTTATCGAAGTATCCTTGATAACTAGCCAAAGGTGTGTCATGAAAGGCCCTTAATATCCTCTCCTTAGTTTTTGATCCTGGCACTAAGAAGATCCTGTTCTTGTAATAAATCAATTCATCAACAACCTTGTACCTATTATCATCCACTGAATTATCCAAAATCTTGGTGGAAAAGAAATCTTTAGCATACTTTGAAAGTATGGAGACTTTCCAATCAACAGAGATAGATGTTAAGGAACACAAAGTGGGCTTTCTTGAGAGAGCATCAGCAACCACATTATTCTTTCCTTTCATGTATTCAATATCAAAATCATAAGCTTGCAATTTTCTTACCCATTTTTTTTGATGATCATTCAAATCCCTTTGGTTCAAGAAGAACTTGAGGCTATTATGATCTGTCTTTACAATGAATCTCCCACATACCAAATATTGTCTAAACTTATGAAGTGCATGCATGATTGCCAAAATTTCCTTATCATAGATGGAGTAACCTTTCTCTGATTGATTTAATTTTCTACTCTCAAATGCTATTGGATGTCCCTTTTGAGTTAGGACAGCCCCTATACCTTCTCTAGAAGCATCACATTCAAAAACAAAAGGTAAAGAGAAATCTAGAATTGCAAGCACAGGGCATGAACTCATTACCTCCTTAAGCTTATCAAATATTTTTTGTGCCTCTTCTGTCCAAATAAAAGCTCCTTTCTTTGTCAAATCAGTCAAGGGGGTAGAAAGCTGAGAAAATCCCTTGACAAATCTCCTATAGTAGCTACACAACCCGAAAAAACCTCTCAACTGTGTAAGATTAGTGGGTGGAGGCCAATCCAAAATTGCTTGAGTTTTTTGTTGATCAACCTGTACTCCTTTAGAACTTATAATATGTCCCAAATATAGGATCTCTGTCAAGCCAAACTCACATTTAGATAGCTTAGCATAGAAGGATTGCTGCTCCAAGATTCCCAAAATAGTGTCTATGTGCTTTAGATGCTCTTCCCATGTTTTACTGTAAATCAAGATATCATCAAAAAATACCAAAATAAATTTTCGAAGTTGCTTGCTGAATACCTTATTCATACAAGATTGGAATGTTTCTGGTGCATTAGTGAGGCCAAATGGCATAACAAGAAATTCAAAGTGCCCATAGTGACATTTGAAAGCAGTCTTTTCCACATCTTCCCTCCTCATGCAGATTTGATGGTACCCCGATCTTAAGTCAATTTTTGAGAAGTATACAACACCATGTAACTCATCAATGAGTTCATCTATGCATGGTATGGGATACCTATTTTTTATGGTCTTCTTGTTTAGAGCCTTGTAGTCTATACACATTCTCATTGTACCATCCTTTTTCTTGACAAGTACCACAGACGATGCAAATGGACTAGAGCTAGGCCTTATGAATCCCATGTCTAGGAGTTCCTTAATAGGTTTTTCTATTTCTTCCTTATAACCTCTTGGATGGTGGTATGGAGTTGTTATAACTAGTTTGGTACCCTGTTCTAACTCTATAACATGCTCAAAACCTCTATCTGGTGGTAATCCCAGAGGCAAATCATTGAAAACTATACTATGCTTATCAAGAATATTTTGAATTTCAAAATGGAAATTACCTTGATTCTTTGGAGAGCTTGTTGGATGGATTATGACT
The DNA here is from genome assembly GCA_027943335.1 of Chamaecyparis obtusa. Lineage (NCBI taxonomy): Eukaryota > Viridiplantae > Streptophyta > Pinopsida > Cupressales > Cupressaceae > Chamaecyparis > Chamaecyparis obtusa. The sequence continues at coordinate 786,887 of BSBK01002635.1, forward strand.
CCTGCTGCCCATGCTACTTGTCCTCTTCAAAAAGTCCTCTCCATCCTTTTTGCAGTGACCACCTTAGGTGCTCCATTCGATAAGCCTCTCAATAAGACTTCTTTCCCATTGGAATGAAATTTAAACTCCATAGTTTGATGGTTCATGTAATAGCCTCCAATAGAGTGCAACCATTGAACACCCAATACAAGATTTGTTTCTCCAATGCCAACAACATAGAAGTCATCACATAACTCATAATCTCCTAAGGTCATCTTGAGTTGTTTCACCACTCGTGTGCGAGGCATAGTGAATCCATCAGCTACAGTAACATTAAATCTCTCAAAATCTTCTACTTTAAGCCCTCTTTTCATGACAAATCCCTCATTAATAAAATTGTGAGTTGTCCCACTATCAAGAAGAACTGTCAACCTTTTCCCTGCTAGTACCCCTCGAATTTGAAAGGGATGGTATCTTGAGACTCCTGATAATACTCCTAAAGTGCCATCCTTGCTGATTTCTTTTTCTTTCTCTTCTTCTTCCTTGTCCGTAGTGTCATGAAATTCCTCATGCTCATCTAAATCAGATTCTGAAGCAACTTCAATATAGTGCACTTGACCTTTCCCCAAACATCTGTGTCCTAGAACCCATGGCTCTCTACAAGTGAAACAAAGCTTTTTCCTTCGTAATTCACTCCTAGTCTCTTCATCTTCCTTATTTTTTGCTACATTTGTCACATTCTTTGGTGGTGGTGCTGGAAAAGTCTTTTTCTAAAAATTCCCCTTATTTTGCCAAAGATTTGGGGGTTTTTTATTTGTGACTGGTTTCATAGGCACACAAGTTTCAAGTTCCAAGCTTCTTTTGATAGCTTCCTATAAGGTTGAGGGTGAGAAAGCCTTAACCAAACCCTTAACAGAATCTTCCAAACCATCAAGAAAAAGATAAACAATCCTCTTTTCACTCATGTCAAGTACCATAACAGCCACTTTTTGAAACTCTTCTACATACTCATTAACTGATTTGGTTTGCCTTAACTTTGATAATTCTTTAAAATAATCTTCATCATCCTTGATATCAAATCTATCTATCACTCTTTGACTAAAATCATCAAATGTAGTTACCTGATCATGACCTTGAGTAGTCATTCCGTGATACCATCAATCATAGGCTGCATCATCCAAGTGTAGACTTGTGAATTGAATGACATCACTCTCGTTCATGGGGTTAAGTGTGAAGAAAGTCTGTAATTTTTGTAGCCATGCTCTAGCTGAAATTTTATTTGTTCCATCAAAAGTAGTTGCTGTAAACTTGCTTATTTTATTTTTGAGCTCTCTTCCACTTATGTCCTGCTCCCTCCTATACTCTTTCTTGGGCATCAAAGTGTTCATCATATCCACATATTCTCTAAAAGGAACCAAACTGCGAAAGTCATCATCTAAGCCATTGTAAGTAGCTCTTAATGCAATCAAGTTACCTGTAACCTCTTCCATAGGAGTAAGGGCTGGATTTGGTACTGGTGGCTCATCTGCAGACAAGAAAATAGTTTTTGTTGATTTAGAGAGTGTGGGTTATAGATTTCTTGGCTCCTCTGAAGTGCTCCCTTTCTCATTAGTAGATACAAGTCCTTGGAGTTTTTCTGTCAATAATCGCAAAGCCTCTCTAGTTTGTGCCAAACTATCCATTGTTTGCTTCTGAGTATTCTGGATGTCCTAGAAGAATTTTTTTGCCATCTCATCTGGGTCAGCCATGCTTGTTCCTTCCTTGGATTTTTTACTTTTATTTTCAACTGGAGGTTTGATCAAAATTTCTTTATTCTTTTCTCACTGCAAATATCTCTTTTCTCTTTCACTTAGTTGCATACAAACTTCTACAAACCCTCAGGCTAGCAAGATCATTGCTCTAATACCACTGTAATGTCCCCTTTCTGATTTTATATGATATTTAAAGCTTCTAATCAGATTTTAAAATCCAACAACCAATATTGCAAAGATCAACCAATTTCTCAATAAAACCCAAATCGGGTATGTCCAAAATAGTGCCAAAAACTTCACAGCTTCACATATTATTGATAAATCTGAAAGTAGACATTTTTACAAAAAATTTGCTAGCATAACAGCCTACAAAATGACATTTCCATATCTACAAATATTTTACACAACATCTCCAAAAAGGAGGACAAAAACAATGCTCATCGAGCTCCCGAAAACAACACAAAATAGCCCGGAAACACCACAAAACACTAATAATCTATCACAGAAGTATGACCATGACCCAATACATATATTTAGCTCTATTTCAACATCAAAATGTCTGCAATATAGCAGCAAACCAAACTGATATGAAATACTCAACCGGAAACACCAAACTCTTATAAGAAACACACTCGAAAACTCACAAATTCACACTTTTCAGCACAAGGGAAAACTCTGCATGAGCTTGCACATAGAATGACCTCAAAATCCCATCCTTATCCTTCTTGAAAACTTGCAAACTCCCATCTTTGGGTCTCCTTCTCCACAGGTTTGGTAGCCTCTGAAGAACAACAAAGCAATGACCCAAAATCAAGTTCTAGAATGAGCCCGAAATGCCTCCAAACCCCTTTAAAAGAGGGCATAACCCTAACTCACAACCAAGAGGGGTAAATAATACATATTTTAATAATAATTTTCATTTATTAATCCATTGGTTTTCAAAGATTAGCCCTTTTTCCTGAAACTTTACTTTTTGAGCCTGCTAGCCTTAGCAAAGTTATTATTTTTAATTATTTGAAAAGGGGACATGATAGAGAGAAGAGGGTAATGAAAGAGAGAGTGGATAAGGGGGAGAGATAGGATGATGTGAGGAGAGAGAGAGAGAGAGAGAGAGAGAGAGAGGGTAATGAAAGAGAGTAGATAAGGGGGAGAGATAGGATGATGTGAGAAGAGAGAGAGAGGGTGATGTGAGAAGAGAGAGAGAGAGAGAGAGAGAGAGAGAGAGAGAGAGAGAGAGAGTAGATAAGGGGGAGAGACAAAGAGAGTAGATAAGGGGAGAGAGAGGGTGATGTGTGTGTGTGTGTGTGTGTGTGTGTGTGTGTGTGTGTGTGTGTGAGGGTGTGAGGGTGTGTGTATGTGTGTGTGTGTGTGTGAGAGAGAGAGAGAGAGAGAGAGAGAGAGGGAGAGGGAGAGGGAGAGGGAGAGGGAGAGAGAGGGAGAGAGGGAGAGAGGGAGAGAGAGAGAGAGAGAGAGAGAGAGATTTGGGTGAGAGCTAAGCTAAGTCTATCGTAGAGATGGGGTCAAAACCAAATGATTTGTGATAAAATGAGTTAAAACCCTTTGGGAATCCTTTTGCCAGCTTCAGTTTGACCTTAGAAATCCATGATGGATTGTGGGAGGTAACCCTGTTGAAGGCTTGCTGAATCCTAAAATTTGGCTAAGTCTAGAATTTTTCAAATCTAGAATCTGCATGTTAACTCCTATGAAGCTGGAACCTATCCCAAACATCCTAAAAGTATTATATTTTATAATTTATACAAATATAACTTAAAGTATAAGAAATTAAAATTATCAAACTTATACTTAAATGTTATATTTGTATAAATTACCCCCCCACTCTCTCTCTCCCTCTATCTCTCTCTCTCTTCCTCTCAATATGTGAATCTATATCTTACATAGGGCGCACGCCCTATGTAAATTTATGATTTTCGTAGCGCACTCGTGCTACAAAAATCATAAATTTACATAGTGCGCATGCCCTATAGGGCATGCACGCTTTGTAAAGGATTTGAATTTACCAATCCTAAGGCTTGGATTTTCCTTGGAGATCCAACCCAAAGGCTTGGACGATTGAAATAGGCCTGAGATGTATTTTTCAGGAGACATACAAAAAATGACATCTTTTTTTGTGTGCTCCTCGTCAGGTTTACTCGTGGCTCAAGAACATAAAAATCAGATGACGTGATATTGCAGATCTCTCTGTTAGCTATCTAAGCATATAATTTATTTTGAATTCTGATTATGTTAAGTTTTTCAACTCTAATTTATTTTGTGTGTATGTCCATTTTTTGTAAAAAACTAACATGCAGTATTTTGGGCATAGATTTTGGCTCGTTCATCGAATTTTGCAATAAGTTACATTTTTAGAAACTAGACTCCATTCTACACTCTTTAAAAAAAAAGAAAATTTAATTTTTGATTAGTTTTAAATGATTTCTAGGGGGAGCACACAGAAATTTCATGTTTTTAGGATGTGTGCACTTCGTAAATTCATAAAAAATTATACGTTCATGTCAAAAAATTATTAAAAAAATCTGGGATAAACTATGTGGTGTTAGCTAACTTCTCACCAAAGCGATTAATTTTTTTTTTAAAAAAAGTTAACAGTTTAGGGGGAGCACACCAGACGCTGTGTTATGTTTTTGGACAAAAAATAGGACCACTTTTTGTGCTCCCCCTTTTTGAGGGCCTTAATCTTCACCATTTTCAAAATAAGTTAGTAGTTTAGGAACTAGATTCAGAGTATTACAGCTCTTGTTTTTGTCGCATCTTAAAATTTTGAGTCTAACTATCTTCAATTTCTTGTTGAAGTTCATAGTTTGCTGATTTCAAGAAAAAATGGCATCTTATACCCCCTTTTTGGTTCCCCATCTTTGTGCACTTACCCTAAATATTAATAATTATTAGGATTAACAAGGCAGAAATAACAATTATGTGCAAATAACCAATATCAGAAAAGAAAACATAAACCATACAGAAGAGAACAGAAGACACAAAGATTTAACGTGGTTCACCCAATCCCTGGGCTACATCCACCAATAGCGAGTGCAATATTATTATTATTATCCAGTGATTACAACCTGATTACAACCCGTAATCCCTTACAACTCTATTCTACTGTAAGTACAAAAAATACATTATTAAATCCCTAACCCTAAGCCATATTATACAATATTTTGCCGCTTTAGGGTTAGAATGAGTTACAAATATGTTTGACCAAAAATAGCCAAAAATATGCCGGCCTCAAAAAGAATTGGCTCGAACCTCGGTGAGGATGGGAGGAAAAGTGTACAGTACTTTCCTAATCAGTCACCACAAGCTAACAATAATGACTTGGTATTTAAGGATATTTATGTCATCATTTAAGAACATGATGAAATCATCAAAAAATCCTAGACCTTTGATACTTCAAAAAGATTCATTGATTAGTTTTTTTTATTATGGAACACTAAAAATAATCATTTACATCTACATCATCTAAGGGATTGCATGCTTAAGATTATTGCATGTTCCATCACTTATCTAGGGCTACAATATTAGTAGACTAAGGGGTTGAATATGGATAGTAGAAACCCTTATAATCTAGGAATTTCTCTTAGGAATTTATAACTATTTGTAAATATTTATGAAAATCAATAGATAACAAAGATGAGAACACACTATAGTTCCAAAGTACATAAAACATTTAAATTAATCTTTTTCCTCAAAGCACTTTAGATTGTAAGTTCAATCCTACATATTACAAATTCAATCTCCACAAGATTTTAAGTATGTTAAGACAAGCAATTATCTATACTTGAATAATTGAATTCTTTACAAAATTAACGACCCCTAAAAAAACATAAAGCTGTATCAAAATGATAAGAAGATAAAGAACCTTCTACTCTTGAAAGTGTTGTATCTTCTTATTTTTTTGATGTAGCTTTATATCCTTTTGGGGACTATTTTAAATTAATTGACATATCTTATAATGGTTGATTGGATGACTTGTTATGTACAATCAATTGTGGTTTGGTCAGTGATTACTACAAAGGAGCTATCTCAAAAATTGAAGAGTTATTGGAACATGGAGTCTTTCTTACATATCCATGACCATGGAGTGTTTTCAAGCCATTTACTGATTAGCTAGCCTATAGAGGCAAGTTAATGAACTTCCAGTACTGGTCACTCCTGTAATACCCCAAAAATGGGCTATAAGTTCATTAACGTCCTATATCATCAAATCATATGAAATCGACATCAAAGTCCTAATCTAAGGCACATCTAAACATCATCAAATCTAATTGATTATCTTAAATTTTGCATCGGAGAATATTCCTAGTAATATTCCTAATTATCTTAATTATCTTTAATTTTATAATTATTTGACAATAAATCACATTTATCCTAAAATTTGATTAATTGAATATTTTCATATTTAATTAATTAGATTTAATATTTGCCACTTAATTATGTAATTAAATTTAATTCTATCTATTATTAATTGTATTATTTAATTTTGACAATAAATCAAAATTCCTATCTTTAATTGATTAAATTCTTATTTAATTAATTAAAGCATGTTGTCATTATTTAATAATATAATTTTTAATAAAAGTTTGAATAAATAGTTAATTAACCCATAAATTAATTATTTATTTTCAAAAATCAGTTGAGTTGAGGATAAATCACTTTATTTATTTATTTAATTCTTAATTATTATGCATATTCAAAAGAAACAGTTAAACTCCAAATCAGAAAATCAATGCAAGTTATTGACTTTTTGGAACTCAACATCCTTTTGGAGTTCAAAAAGCTGATCTAAACTCTAATTTGAGTTAAAAAGCTGTTTTTGCATATTTTTGCATGATTTTGAGAATTAACTATCTTTTATGATCAGATAACTCAAAAATCAAGATGAGTTAATTTGAGTGATTTATGGCTTTTATTCATGCACCTCCAAAGCCCTGGATTTCTATAAATTAAGGCTTCAGCTCTTCACAAATCATCTCATATTTTGCACAATCACGCTGGAGAATTGGAATTGAAGAATCAAAGCTCTTGTGAATCGACATCTTTGTGAGATCAATCTTATTTTTGCATTCATATTTCATATCATTGTTAGATTAGCATAGCATATCAGTTTTCATATAGATTAATTTCATATCAGTTTTTCATTCATTCTTATTGCATAGAAAAATCCAAAAAAAATAGAATAATTGCATTCAATCTCATATCTAGATCAATTTCATTCAAATCCTTCATTTAGGTGTCGTCTAGGTCACTGATCTCGATTACAATCTGAGAACATTAATCTCGCACCTATTAGAAGGCAGTAAATCGCTTGGTTAGATAGCTTTCAATTTTGCACGATTTTGATTATAGCTAACCTCTAATGTTTTACTGAGTGTTGTGTCTACAGATTAGGTATAATTTTCACACACACATTTCTGGCGCCCACCGTGGGGCAACCCACCTTTGCATGCTGGTTTTGATTTTTTTGGAGCTAAAACCCCAAAGTTTCAAAGATTTAATTTTATCTCCCAAACGGCTTGGAATTTTGATCTGAAATTTTTTTTGCAGGTTGGTGACATGTCATGGAAGCTACAGTAAAAAATTTAGAATTTTATGAGATGTTTTGAATTTTTAATAATTTTTTCTTGAAATTCCGGAAAAAATTAATATCTGACGCAAATCAGCATATTTTTCGAAAATTTTTATATTTTCGGAAAGCTCTTTAAATTATACAGGGGGTCCATTTTTTGTGTTTTAAATTTGGACATGATATCATAGCTCAAATAGTCAATTTACAAAAAATGGTCTGTATTGATAAAATGGGTCTCTAGGGCACAAATGAAGAGGTTTTTCTAAAAATTTTGCATTTTTGGAAAGCTCTCTGTTTTTTAGCAGGGGTCTCTATTCTGAATTTCTATTTTTGTGGCCAAAATCATATCAAAAAAATTAGATCTTGTTGACTAGGTCAAATGCAGCAAAAAAAAAATAAAGTTTTGTGATGGGTATGCACTTATTTTTTTTACATGGTTCAATGAATGATATGAGTTGTCATTTGGGTTGATTGCTGGTTATTATTACTGATAATAATTGATTTTTAGAGCTAACCCTATGGTTTTCATAAGTTGAATATATTTTGCATATCTTGTTTGCTTGTTTGCTTGTTGGAGAGTTCGTCACTTGCTTGCATGGAAAAGCTCAACAAAAATTGCTAAAAATCAAGTAAAATCTACTAAGCGCATTGCAAGGATCCCAGGTATTCTCCTTCATCTAATAATATTTTGATTTGGGACTTAAAATAAATCTCTTATGTGTCAAGCTTGTGTGCATCTTTTCATGCTTTTGATCTATTTCTACACACTTGCATAATTGATACTAGGTTGTGAACCCTTAAGGATTCATTAAGTAGTCTTAGAATACTTGTGATTGATCTTGATTGCTATCTTGGGTTATTGGACTCGCTAATTCGCCGGCCCCTCATTTCCGCCCCGTGGTTGCAATCTCAGCGCCATAAAGGGGAGGGGTCAACAGGACAGAAGCGTTAAATGTTCCACTTGGCAACCCTTTTGTGCTTTTAGGAACTCCCTTGTTTTCTAAGTTGTGGACTCGTTTTTAGCTTGTGTGAGGTGTTAAGTGTTCCACCTTGTGGACTCATCTCATATTTGCTTTAAACGTTAAGTGTTCCTCTTTCTACTTTTTGGATGCTTTTGGTAGATTTGCTTTCGGAACATACATCTGTGCTCACATAGTAATTAGGCCCTATGAACACTATTTGTGATTCTTGAGAGATTGGATTCCTAGCGAAATCCTTCTTGACGATAGAATCCTTGTAGGTAGGGAGGATACTTAGTGCGTTTCACATTCAACTTAGTTAGTGAGTCTTCTCTTATTGATCGACACATTCTCTCTCCGGAGAGGTTGATAGATCATGTGGGGTTGATATCACAAGATTTGGTGAATCAAAATTGGTTAGTGCGTCTTCTCTTATTGATTGATACATTCTCTCCTCGGAGAGGTTGATAGATCACGTGGAGTTGATATCACAGACCTTGGTGGAACAAAACTTTGTCTTAGCGTGTCGGATTAATCTGCTTGCTTTGTTTGGGTTAAAAGTGAAGAGGTGTCAAAACCTTGAATCTAGAGCCAAGTCCCCTTGTGGTATACTATTGTGAGTCATCTTTAGAGAGGGTTAACCGTAGCAGACAATCCCTTCACAGGGCAAACTGCATTGACGGAACCTCAAGCGGTAATAGCCATTTTCGCCATGGTAGTGACAACCGCTATATAAATGTCCTTGTGGAAGAAATCTCCATGGATATGGTTCATTGTTGGGTTGTCAGATCTCCCTAGCAGCTCTTGAAGATTAAGTTCTCGGACTGTGTCAAAACCCTGGTGCGCCGGGATTGGAGTTCACCCCTTTGAATCATAAAAGTTGCAGAGTCAAACCATTACTAAAAACCTTAGAGAGGCCAATTTTTCATTCTCAGGTATATGTGTGTTATTGCAAAACTTTTCAGAACATACACAATTAGTACTCTCAGGGATTAGCACAATTTGGTCACTTGATTGTTCATGCGCAAGGTTGCTTTTGCCCTTGATCATTGTTTTCAGACGTTCTTGGAATCACTTGCTTGCTGTTCTGTGTGCTTATTTATCTACTTGGCTATTAAAAATGATCAAATCTGGTATAACCTTCAAAATCTGGACAGTACAATTTGCAAACAATCCAAAACTGAAAATCTTAAATTTTGCAAAAATTGACGTAAAGTTCTTTCTGGAGTCAAAAGTCATTTCAAGAATTCAAAAGTCGTACGAGTTTTGTCAAGTGTCGTTTCAGTATTACCCAACTGTTGTATAAGTTTAGCAAATGTCATTTCATAGACTACCTAGTGTCGTACGAGTCTGTAGAGTGTCGTTTGGAAAAATTTGGGAGAGTTGTCAAAAATTGTCAAATTGCAAGATATCCAATGTTTCTAGCCTAGTTCCAGAATCTGTCAAAAATATCATTGTGTCAGAACAGAGCAGTAGCTATTGAGCATTCTACCATTTTCTGAGTTTGATCTTTTGAATCCAATCTAGTCTTCTGTTTGATCAATTTGAGTCCTTTTTATCTCGTGTCAAAACCTTGTCATAACTATCAATCTTCAATCAATCAATCTTCAAAAACAAACTAAGTGTTGAGAACTCGTGTCCGCTATCTTTTGGGCGATCTATCCCATGCATCCAGGGCACAGTTTCCTTCACCCACATCTCATCAGATCTTCAAAACTATCATAATCTTGACAAGGTTGCGTCATCCAATTTTCTCAAATCAAATTGTTCTTCAGTTGTCTTCATCCTTTTCTTCTGTTTCATTCAAAGTTAATGGTGGAGACCAGAGCTTCTTCACACAAGAAATCAGAAGAAACATCTCAAAACTTACTTTTGACCAATACCCTGGGTCCAACTCTTGAACAACTCATCAAGTTAGGTATCTACGAAGACGACGGTCTTGGTAACTTTCGATTGAAAATTGGTTACAGACCTCCTCTATCAACTCACAGAGGTAATCAACAAACTCTTCCTCAATCTATTCCAGGGAGCCCAAAAACTCCTACCATGTCTCAAGCAGGGACAAACCATGGTTCTCTAGGAGGAGGATCCCAGGGACACCACTCTCAACATAATGCCGACCAAGACCCTACACCCTCTGAAATCCATCGGTGTCAGAATGACGATGAATTCAAAAGAATGATGAGGCATTTCTTGAAAATGGATAGAGAGGCATACTTTTTGCAATTAGCCCAAGAAGGAGCTAAACTTCCTCCTCACTTCAATGTCGACGATATCATCACGCATGAGGAAGAAACTCCGATGACGGCCATAATGAACCAGCTGCACGCTATGTAGGTCAAAATGAATAAAATTGAGAAAGAGAAGGAACCCAAGGAATTCTCCATGGAGGCCCTTTGTCCTTTCCCTTTTGACAAAGACTTGTATATGCCTCCATTCCCAAAAAGAGTGGAGATACCAAAGTATGACAAATATGACGGGCACTCTGATCCTCAAGATCATGTCAGAGAGTTCTGTACACAATCCATGGAATTCATGCATGAACCGACTTATCTAATGCATCTTTTTCCTAGATCCTTGGGAGGATCATCCATTCAGTGGTTTTCAAGATTACCTTCTACGATCAAAACTTTTGAGGAATTGATTAAATTGTTTTATCAACAATATTCCTACAATATTCAACATCCGATTACCATGATCGATATCTGTAACCTCAAGCAATATCCAGGGGAATCATTCCTAACTTTTCTCAAGAGGTGGCGAAAGAAGTTTTCTTTATATGCTAGACCAATTCCCGAAATGGAGAAACTTGAAATCTTTATCAATAACCTTGTTCCAGAGCTCAACTATCCATTGCAAATGCAAGATCATGTATCTTTTGATAAAATGGTGGATAATGCAATCAAGATTGAGAAAGTACTTGTCAAGAAAGGAGAAATCACACTTCAAAAGGACAAGTCTGAATCGGGATCTAGCTCAAAAGATAAAAACAAGACCTGGAATAGAAACAAAGGTATCGTCTCTGACGGTGTTGTTGACACTATCCACACCCCATCAAAGGCACCGGCCTACAATCTCACCCTTGCCACCAAAGCCATTGAAGCTTCAGAGCAAAAATCTGCTGAACCATCTCCAAAGAAGCCATTCAAACGATGGGATAATAAACGAAAGTTTACTCCCCTGGGAGAATCTTTGGAATCTGCTCTGAGGACCCTGATAGCTGATAACATGATCTCTTTACCACCAATCCGAAAACCTGATCCGGATCCAAAACCATGTTGGTGGAAAGATAATGAATTTTGTGCTTTCCATCGAACTAAAGGCCACAGAACTAATGGATGCTTCCATTTGAAGCATACCATTCAAGACTTGATAGATCAAGGGGACATCACAATCGATAATCCTACCAGCAATAATGATCACACAACATTTACAGAACCTTTTCCACAACATGGCAAGGGAGTTTCCACTTCTCAGCCTAACATGGGGGCAAAAGTCAACTATGCCTACCCTGGAAACGATGTTGTCATCAATATGGTGGAACCATGCCTCTCTGAGAGCTGTAATGTCATCACGATTGTACGAAGAGATAGAAATCATTCCTCAGCTAATGCAGTTACCAGATCACAAGCTCAGACGCATCTGAAAGGACAAACACCAAATTCATTTGATGTCCCTAAGATACCTTTCAATCTCACATCTGCTTCTAAACAGAAGGTTGCCTCGAAATCTCCCAATCCAAAGGATACCAGACCTACATCTTACAGCATCGTACAACAACTCCAGCATACCAATGCCAAAATCTCTATGTTTGAGTTACTTCGAATCTCTCCAGCTCACCGAGATATCCTAGACAAAGCTTTGCTTAGCTCTAATGTTCCTGATGATCTAGATCTAGACAGGTTCCAAACTATGGTTGGTCATCTAACATCTCCGCAATATATCTCCTTTTCAGAAGAGGATGACAACTCCCTAAGTCACCCACATAATCAGCCCTTGCACATAGAAGTCTTGATCCAGAACCGTCGAGTCAAATGTGTGTTGATAGATGGGGGCGCAGGCCTCAACATTTGTTCTTACAACTTAATCACACAGTTGGGATTCTCAGAGATGGCTATTGATCCTCGAAAGAAGATCACCATAAAAGCCTATGATGAACAAGAAAGAGCTTCTAAAGGCACCATTGTCTTGCCCATCCGGGTGGGTCCAGTCATCAAAGATACCACATGTCAGGTGCTCGATCTACCATTGGCTTACAATATCCTTCTAGGGAGACCCTGGATACATGAAATGCAGGCTATTCCTTCAACATACCATCAATGCTTGAAATTTCCCTATGAAGGAGTGGAGGTTACTATCCCAGCTGATCTGAGTACAACTTGTAATACATTGAAGGAAAGTGCCGATAAACTTGTTCCCAATAACAGAGAATCTTCCATCAAGCAACAAAATGTGGCTTCCACATCTAAGATGGATGACATTGCTAAAGAGATCAATATCAAAGAAAATGGGATGGGAGAATACACTATAGAGCCAGTCTTGTCTCTGACATCTCTCCCAATCTCACCTAAGTCATATGGCCAATCCTTGAAGCAGTCTAAATCAGAACCTAAGGAACCTATGGAAGCATACAAAAGACATTTTGTGGTGGAGCAAGTATCTAAACAAGAATTTGAAGAGGATGAAGCTGTGCTGGCATGGCTATATAAAGAGGATTCTGAATCTAAAATTGTTCAACCTAGTGAATCTATAGCACCTACAGTCCCTTCTAATTCATATGGTCCAGGAAACAAATTGATAGCCAAGATGGGATATTCTGGTCAAGGACCTCTAGGAATTAGGGGAAAGGGTCTTGTGACCCCCATTTCACATATTGGTCGAGCCAAAAAAGATAATGGTGGCATAGGGTTTAAGAAGAAACCCTATCATCTCAAAGGTGGTTGTTCTCATGTCATAGAACAAATTGCACCAGGAGAACCCCTTCTTAAGAAAGAAGAAATAGAACCCTCTGATGATGATTCAGATAGCTCTGAGCTTATCCCCTATGAAAAATTGCCTAAAGAGATCAAAGATCTTCTTGATGATACAGATGATCCTATCAGAAGAATTAATGTAGTAGAAACACAAGAACCTACTGTAGTGCAAGAGATGGTTGTACCACAAGAACCAACCAATCTCGAAGGCAATCAAACTGATCGAGAAGCAGGGGGTAGTTATTCTAACACTGATTCCCATGAATATGAATTCAAGTCAGAGACTGAGGGTAATCCTTCTTGGGGTATTCATCCTGATTTCACGCACTTTCTAAGATTTCCTAGAGATTCTGAATCAGAAGATGAGTCAAATGATTATGAATGGGGTGCCATTCCAGAAGAAGATGAGCTTATAACAGAGAAATTTATTGATGTTATTCACCAATATGTCTCTCAACCCAATGTAGGTCTAGAGCGAAACAATGAACTTAACATGTCTGATCCACCTATGGCTGAAGAGGACTCCTATGATGATGTTGAGCCTATTCACGAATTGAACATTCTGAGCTGTAATATCACCTTTGAACTTGAGCATCAGGTTAGGACCAATGATGACATATCCACATCCGTGAACACCATATCCCAAGCCTTTCCCACTTTGACTATCCAACGCCCTGATCTTATCGACCAAACTTCCACCAACCCAAACCATGGTATGTATACCTTCCCAAATGACTATGCCCTTGCCTGCTACCTCAATGCAGTTGAGCCTATGAGTACTTCCATCAGTGAACCAAGTGTCAGCATGACCGAGTCGGACATCAAATATCTTAGTCAGAAAAACAAGAGTAAAAGGAAAAAGAAAAAGAGTTCTGAGGGTGAAAACCACTTTGTGGCAGTCTCAGAACCGACAAAAGTAAAAAGAAAAGACGTATCTGAAGGTGAAAACCTCTTTGAGGCACCTAAGGATGAGATATTTGATGTCCTTCCAATTCATTTACAGGATAGATCTCCAGTTCTGATTGAGCCAACTCAATCCATCAATTTGGGTACAACAGAGGAACCACAATTGGTACATGTAGCACAATCTCTATCAGACGAAGAGAAACAAAACTTCACTACCTTCTTATCAGAGAAAAAGATCAACTTTGCATGGAAATATTCAGATATGCCAGGATTGGATCCCAATCTCATTATGCACCATCTATCCATTGCTCCCGGAGTAAAACCAATGAAACAAAAATTGAGAAAGATGCATCCTCATGTTGCACTCTTAGTCAAAGCAGAACTAGAAAAACTCCTAAAAGCTGGATTCATCCGTGTCATAGACTATGCTGAGTGGATTTCCAACATTGTACCTGTTTCCAAACCAGATGGTTCAATCAGAGTATGCACGGACTTTAGAGACGTGAACAGAGCATGCCCTAAGGATGATTTTCCACTGCCTAACATTGATATGATAGTGGACATGACTGCGGGCTATGAAATATATTCCCTTATGGATGGTTTTTCTGGATACAACCAAATCAAAATTGCTCCAGAAGATCAAGAGAAAACAGCTTTCACATGTGCGTGGGGAACTTTCTGTTGGAATGTTATGCCATTCGGACTCAAAAATGCTGGAGCTACATATCAAAGAGCAATGACATCTATTTTTCATGATATGATGCATAGAACAATGGAGGATTACGTAGATGATACCTTGGCAAAATCCATGATTAGAACTGAACATCTAACAGACTTGAGCATGATCCTCGACAGAATGGAAAAATTTAGTCTTCGACTAAATCCTAAAAAGTGTGCTTTTGGAGTCACTTCTGGAAAGCTCCTAGGATACATCGTCTCCAAGAAAGGCATTGAAGTTGATCCAGCTAAGGTCAAGGCTATAATAGAGATGAAACCTCCCACAAATATCAGTCAAATGAGGATGTTGCAAGGTAGAGTTCAATCTATCAGAAGATTCATATCACAGCTAGCAGACATCTCACAGCCTTTTACAAAAACATTACATAAAGGTGTGACCTTTGCATGGAATGAAGAATGCGAGAACAACTTTAAACATATCAAGAAGTATCTATCAAATCCACCTATATTGATGCCTCCTATTCATGGGAAGCCATTAATATTATATGTCTCCGCAACAGATACATCACTGGGGGCATTGCTAGCACAGCATGATGAGAACAAGAAAGAAAGAGCCATCTACTATATCAGCCGAACTTTAGTGGCCTATGAGAAGAACTACTCAATGATAGAGAAGGCCTGTCTCACTGTGATCTTTGCATCACAGAAATTGAGACACTACATGTTAGCTCATACTACTCATTTGGTAGCTAAAATTGATCCACTGAAATATCTCCTAAGCAAAGCTGCCCTCACAGGTAGACTAGCTAAATGGGTCATGCTCTTGAGCGAATTTGACATTGAATATGTTGAAAGAAAAGCTATCAAAGGACAGGTCATTGCTGATCAATTAGCTGAAGCACCACTGTTTGATGATACACCCATGCAAATGGAATTTCCCGATTCCTCTATCATGCACCTCTCTTCTAGAGCATGGCGATTATTCTTTGATGGCTCCTACACACAGAATGGATCCGGCGCAGGCATATTGTTCATTACTCCTCAAGGATACTCGATACCCAAAGCATTCAGATTAAAGTTTCCTTGCACAAACAATATTGCTGAATATGAGGCACTTCTCAATGGTATGAAAATGGCAATACAGTGGAGAGTTACAGAGATGCACATTCATGGAGACTCACAACTAGTCATCCACCAGGTCAATGATGTGTACCAAACCAAAGATGAAAAGCTCATTCCTTACAAGAGAATGGTCGATGATCTAAAGAAATACTTCATCTCTATCACATTTGAGCAAATACCCAGAATGGAGAATAAGGCTGCTGATGCAATGGAAACATTATCTACTCTTTTACAACAGCCTGAACATGAACTACGCTACGAGTTCCTGGTGGAAGCCCTATCCTATCCTGCATATGACTCCCCTGAAACCCGCATGATCTGCACTGTTGTAAGTTATGACTCATCTCGCTACAAAAATTTGTTCTCCTATCTCCACGACCAAATCATCCCTGAGTCCTTTAACCGTTTTGAGAAACGAAACCTTATCCGATCCGCATCCCGATATGTCATCATTGGTAATGATCTGTACAAACGAGGTCTAGATGGTACACTGCTTAGATGTTTAGAACGAGAAGAGTCTTAACGTGCATTAGAGGAAGTCCATGAGGGTATATGTGGGTCACACTCGAACGGGTTAACGTTAGCTCGAAAACTTATTAGGGCTGGGTATTATTGGCCTGAAATGGAAAAAGAAGCTATTAAATTTGCTAAAAATTGTCAACAGTGTCAAGTACATGGCAACTTGATTCATGCTCCAGGGAGAGATCTGATTCCTTTTACTACACAATGGCCTTTTCAACAATGGGAATTTGATCTCATAGGTGCTATCCATCCGCACTCTTCTAATGGACATACCCATATAATCACAGCTACAGATTATTTTACAAAATGGGTAGAAGCAGTTCCTCTAACACAAGCAACGGGGAAACAGATCTCTATGTTCATCCTGAATTACATCATTTGCAGATATGGGATCCCTCACTCTATAATCACAGATAACGGGGGACAATTCAAAAACAAGGACCTAGATGACTTATGTGCCAAGTTCAAAATTACTCAACATTGGTCATCTATCTATTATCCTCAAGGGAACAGACAAGCTGAGGCTTCAAACAAAAATCTCCTGAAGATCTTGCACAGAACAGTGAATAAAACAGGAAGAGACTGGCATCTGATGATCAATCCAGCTCTCTGGGCATACAGAACTAGTATCAGAACGCCTACAGGGGCTACACCTTTCGCTTTAGTTTATGGGTCTGAAGTGGTACTACCTATTGAGGTTGAAATCCCATCACTCAGAATCAGAATGCATGGACTTGTCACTGATGAAGACTACAGAGTGTCTAGGTTACAAGAACTTGAACTACTAGATGAGCGTAGACAAGTAGCGTATGATCATCTTAGAGTGTATCAGAAAAGAATGTCTAGAGGCTACAACAAGAAAGTCAGACATAGAGAATTTCAGGTTGGCGATCTAGTGTTGAGAGAAAATCCTAAAAATCAATCACATCGAGAACGCAAGGGGAAGTTCGAACCCAATTGGTTGGGTCCCTTTGTTATCACTGCTACTTTTGGCTCAGGTGCCTATCAACTCTCAATGACTGAAGGAGAATAGCTCTGAGAACCAATCAATGTTCTCCATCTAAGGAAATTCTACGCCTAAGGCATTCAGTGCTTGGTAAATATCTTGAAAAAATCTTAAAAATCAGAAAAAGTCCTGAAAAAATGAACATCTTGGTGAAAACCTAGCAATAGGCGCCTTGATGATTCACAAAAAAAAATCAAAAAAATATCAAAAGTACAAAAAAATCAAAAAATATCAAAAACTCAAAAAAATTGAAAAAATGAAAAAATACAAAAAAAAAAATGAAAAAGAAGAAAAAGTGCCTTGGTGAAAACTTGGAAACAGGCGCCTTGGTAGCAAAAATAGAATCTCTACCAAGATGGTGAAAACTCGGCAAACGGGCACCACTTGTTCCAAAATGCTCCATCTATCAGCACAATCTTGGTCTTTCCCAGCTTTCAGTCTTGCTTTAGTTTGTACATATCTCCCGGTTTGTTCCTGCATTTCCAGTTTTCAATAAGTCGGCCTGTACACCAACCAGCTCAAGCATTTGTATCCTATCAATGTTCAAACTTGGGGGCAATCAATGTCATATCTCATAGTCTCCAATGTATCTTAGACATTTCCTATCCAGTCAGAGTCCTTTGAAGCTTCATTTGAGTCAGTCGGTCAGTCTTGTCTCCAGAAAGGATTTTGCCTCAACAACAATCAAACATCAAAACTCAACTGAAAACAATCTGTGCTTTTCATGCTTTTATCTCCTTGTAGGCTTACTGATTCGCATTGAGATTTTTGCATATTGTGTCCCTTCGAGCTCTTCGATGATGTCTTTTATAAGATTTAGAGAGTGATGACTGGGGGCATAATCTTTTCTTTGTCTTCTGCTTGTATGTGAAAATCTAACAGCTTTGGAAATTCTGGATTGAAATGGTGTCCGACTGTAAGAGCCTCTATCTCGAATTTGATGGCCATGCGTACCTCGACCATTGATACCCAAAAAAATTCAAGGAAGTTTGATCTAACTATTGTCTTTTTGAGTAAGTTCTTTCTCCTACTGTGGAATGCAATCTTGCCTAAGGATGTGAACGATAAAGGGTCACTACGGGTAATTCACATTGGATTTAGAATGATCTCTTAGCTGTTTGATGTGTTTTTAATGCAAGGTGTACTCAGGTCATCACAACGTTTATGTTTTGATGCTTGTACAAATTGCTATATCAAAATGGACATGATATTCAGGTCATCCTGGCGCTTGTGCCTTGGTGCTTATATCTAATCTGACATTTCGAAAACAAAATCAATATTCATATATCCATGGTTGTTGACCAGTGGGTGTTGTATTGATTCTTGCGCATACAAATCAATATTCATATGTCTATGGTTTCATGGCTAGTGGGCATTGTATTGATTTATCCGGTTACCTAAAAGTTCAATGATGATAACAAATCGACACATGATCAGTGACTAGGTCCTAGGTCTTAGGTTGCATTTCATTTTGCATGTCTCATTGCATTTTGCATGTTTGCATGATCTCACAATGATTAAATGAACTTCAATGCTTAAATGATTCTTCAAATCACATCTTCAAGTCTAACAAGAACTGCATCTCACATGAAGGTTCCTCCAATGAAATAGCAAGTAGAATCCTTTTTCGGGATCAAAATTCAAATCTGAGATCATTCATATTATTAACTACTTGCATATTCGACCTTCAATCATCACAGAAATCTAGTATTCAACTTAACTGATTATCTTACATCAAACTATCAAAATTTCAACTTGGTCAACCATGGTCAACTCATGGTCAAATCTAGTCAAATTCGGTCTCCAAGACCTCCAAACGATGCAGAATGCGTTCTTGAACGTGTATAACCACTTCTCAAATCAATTAACATGCTTCTAAACCATTTAACGCTGACTTCTCTTGTCAGATTTCAATTTTAATCCCGAAGGGGGCATGGTATTGCACATCAATTCAAAGTTTGTAAATCAAAATTCTATCGATCAAATCTATCAATATCTTTCATCAGTGATCAAGATAACAATCACGTCTAGTCACTGATTCATCAAAAGTCCTCATCGCTCGGGGCAAATCTATCATCACTTGGGGCATATCAGATTCATCAAGATCCATATCAATCTGATATTTTCTTAATCTTGTAAACTGTATCAATTTTTGCAACCATCGGATCATAGTGTTCTTTCCTTGGTTCTTCGGCAACTGAAGGATTCAGATGTGATACTTGCTAGTTCTGCTAAGACAATCGAGTCTAGAACGGGTCACTCACTTCTTATCAATCCTAAGGTTCAGAATCAGGCATTTTGACACTTTTTCGCAATCATAGGCTCATTTGCTGCTACAGTGAACATTATCTTTGGTCATTCAAGACCTATTATCTCCATATCAAGTCAATATCAATCAACTCCTATCTCAATATCTTTCAATCGGTTTCTATCTTGAGATCGGTTTATCTTTTGAATCAGTTTCATATCTTTATCAAACACAGACTATCTTTGAACCACTGCGCTTCGCACAGTAATTCAAAGAGGGGCAAAATGTAATACCCCAAAAATGGGCTATAAGTTCATTAACCTCCTATATCATCAAAGTCCTAATCTAAGGCACATCTAAACATCATCAAATCTAATTGATTATCTTAAATTTTGCATCGGAGAATATTCCTAGTAATATTCCTAATTATCTTAATTATCTTTAATTTTATAATTATTTGGCAATAAATCACATTTATCCTAAAATTTGATTAATTGAATATTTTCATATTTAATTAATTAGATTTAATATTTGCCACTTAATTATGTAATTAAATTTAATTCTATCTATTATTAATTGTATTATTTAATTTTGACAATAAATCAAAATTCCTATCTTTAATTGATTAAATTCTTATTTAATTAATTAAAGCATGTTGTCATTATTTAATAATATAATTTTTAATAAAAGTTTGAATAAATAGTTAATTAACCCATAAATTAATTATTTATTTTCAAAAATCAGTTGAGTTGAGGATAAATCACTTTATTTATTTATTTAATTCTTAATTATTATGCATATTCAAAAGAAACAGTTAAACTCCAAATCAGAAAATCAATGCAAGTTATTGACTTTTTGGAACTCAACATCCTTTTGGAGTTCAAAAAGCTGATCTAAACTCTAATTTGAGTTAAAAAGCTATTTTTGCATATTTTTGCATGATTTTGAGAATTAACTATCTTTTATGATCAGATAACTCAAAAATCAAGATGAGTTAATTTGAGTGATTTATGGCTTTTATTCATGCACCTCCAAAGCCCTGGATTTCTATAAATTAAGGCTTCAGCTCTTCACAAATCATCTCATATTTTGCACAATCACGCTGGAGAATTAGAATTGAAGAATCAAAGCTCTTGTGAATCGACATCTTTGTGAGATCAATCTTATTTTTGCATTCATATTTCATATCATTGTTAGATTAGCATAGCATATCAGTTTTCATATAGATTAAATTCATATCAGTTTTTCATTCATTCTTATTGCATAGAAAAATCCAAAAAAAATAGAATAATTGCATTCAATCTCATATCTAGATCAATTTCATTCAAATCCTTCATTTAGGTGTCGTCTAGGTCACTGATCTCGATTACAATCTGAGAACATTAATCTCGCACCTATTAGAAGGCAGTAAATCGCTTGGTTAGATAGCTTTCAATTTTGCACGATTTTGATTATAGCTAACCTCTAATGTTTTACTGAGTGTTGTGTCTACAGATCAGGTATAATTTTCACACACACAACTCCACTTCTTCGTGTTCCTCCAAAAATGAGTTCCAACACATGGTGATTGGATTTTGACATTGTGGAATTGTATGAAGACTCTCAAAGTACCGAAGGTGTTGGTGATCAAATCTAGAGTTTTCTTTGTTATTTTTCTCTCTTCTTTTTAGTGCTTCTTTAGGACTTTTGTTAAACAATGGAACACTCTACCTTCTAGCATACAAAGTAATTGTATCATGTAAAAACTGTTGTTTTTGTTTTTTGCTCAACGATTTAGGCTTAGAACCTCTCTTATTTTTTTTCATGCTACTCTAGGATGGATGGGTGGCTTGCTCATAGCTTGTTTAGCTCTTTGTTATTTCTCTCTTTTTGTACTTATCACTTTTCTTATTAATAAAATTTTATTTAGTGGCTTTTCTACCACTTTTTTTTAAAATGTATTTTTTGATCATAATTCAAAAAAAAATATCATATTTCATTTAATTTTAAAATATTCAAGTATACAATCATACTTGTTATTAATAGATCTAAGTCAATTAATGCTTAATTTGTTGATTGTTTAATTAGGGTAGATTAATGAGGTGAAGCTTCAACAACAAACTCTTAACATTTTGTCATGATTTATGTGAATTTGTTTATTTTTTCCAATATAATTCTGAATGAACTATATAAACAAATCAAAATTGAAAGCATATATATATATATAAGTCCAAAGGAATGGGCCAAAAAAGACAAAACAACAATAGAATATACTGTTTAAACCAAAATGAAGGAAATACTAATTTTTCCTTACATCCATGCTGTTTTGGGTGTGTACCCTGACAGGATTACTCTTCCCCATGGGAGTGCATCTTTCAACCAAATTTATTGAGTAATAAAGGGATGGGTCACATCGTATCAGTTGCATTTAAGAATTACTGGGACGCCCATCGAGATGAAAGAGAGGTGACAAGGGCGTTTAGGAGGGAAACATCAGAGGCACCCAAATGCGCTATATTCTCCATACGAACGAATGACACAAAATAAGTCAATTTGGAAGCCTTGGGAGTATGTTTTACGCAATTGTTTTTGACTGCGTAATAGGCATTAACATATCAATTATGAATGCTTCATGCAAGAATAATGTTTTCCAGTTCTCTGAACAAACGTACCTAACAACAAACCAGAGGAGTTTTGAATATTTTACTTGGTGTGATCTGGACCACGGCACCAATATGGAAATGTTTATATCTTCTGATCATTATGACACAACAGATATATTTATGGGGCAGAGAAGAGAGCAGAATCTTATCTTATCTTGGTGTCTGGACCATGCCACCTTGAAAATATTCATATTTTCTGTTCATTGTGACACATAAAATCTTTCATGCAGAATGATATCCTGCTAATAATTTGCATTTGGAGCCTGCCGGGAAATGTGTAGAAACTCGGAATAGGATAATGTAGTCTCAAAAGCTTACTAGGGCAATATCGACTGTATAAACCGTCACGATTTGTTCATCTCATCAACTATTGTTTAAAAAAAGTAAATGCATTTACCATATTATATTACTTTAGAAGGAATGTGATTACATCTTTAAATGTGTAGTTGTTATATTGTGATAATTGCAAAATCTATTTAAGGGGAGGTGGTAGGTTACCATAAAATGTTTCTTCTACAAAAGGATATGATATAAATGCGTTCGAGGGACCTGCCAACAATTACTCTAATCTAAATCACTGCTACCGTGTGGTTGAGAAACATTAGAAGGCACATTTGTTTGTTGGGACCATCCATGTGCTCGTGGATTGTATGATCGATTGGATTGTAGAGAATTTACTGGTTCTCAACTATTGTATATACATTAGAATGATAGGGGTGTAATTCCATGTAATCTTTTGGAATATGAGAGAATGTTGCATGCAGTCTTTGAGTTAATATATGAAATGGCAATTTTACTCATTTGGAAACATTTCTTATGTGTAAACATGTAAGTTTGTTTGAAAGATATATGTATGCTATTGATAAATGACATATTTGAATTTCAATAATAAGAATTTTTTATTCTATGTACGTAGAACATAGGTATGATGTATGTTGAGATGCTTATTATAGGTAAGCAACAAGATTGTAAGTTGTTTGATTGGGTTTAAATTTTATCAAGAGGTGTATTATGAGTTGTTTGGATTGCAAGTGCACCTTGATCAGTTTGATCTGGACTCGATCTCATTTTTAGGGATGAATTCTTTCATTTAGGCCTTCAAATGGACATTTCTATTTTTTTTTCTAGATTTTAGAAAGTTGATTTTTTAAGTTATTTTTGAACTCACGATTGTTTTTTATTAAGGTTCAAACAGGTTTACAAGGGTCCCAAAACCCTATTTACATCAAGCTACAAATAGAAAAATGTCTCGAAATCGGTAGTCAAGCATCAACCCAAAAGAGATACAAAAGAAAAATTGTTTTTCAAACTCATAATTGTAATTAGTTTAAAAAGTCAGCAATTTGTGTCATAGTCATGATTTTTAGATACTTTGACAACTTATCTAGAAAATTATGAAAGTTTCTAAATATCTAAAAATCATGACTATGGTACAAATTGCCAACTTTCTAAATTAATACACATCATGAATTTGAAAATAACTAAAAGTCCAACTTTCTAAAATCTAGAAAAAATAGATAATGCCCTCTTTGAAGGCCTAGATGAAGGAATTTGGCCTTGAAAATGTGATTGGGACGAGGTCCAACTAAACTAGGCTCATTGGAAATCCAAACAACTCATAAAATTTCAACCCAATCGAACAACTCAGTCAAAGGTTATGAACTCGCAATGTCCTTGCATAATATATTGACTTAATTAACGAAACATATATATACTATATTAACTTTTTATTGTGTTATTTTTGGTATGTAGCCTACTTCCTAAAATTTTGACATCAAATTTTAAACATGACAATTTTTGGGTTTTTCTACGAGACATAAAAGTCTAAGTCCAACATTCCATACAACATGTAAAATTCATATGATCATATGCATTCCTATGCCATATATGTTATATAGGTACATCTACCATTACTACAAGAATTTACATAATTTTGAAAAAATATATGGTGCTTGTGCTACTTTTTGTTAGTCTAAATAATTTTGAATGCTTGTTAATATTTGTGGATAGTTGCATGAACTTTTTTTTATAGGTTTCAACTCTTTTGGCACTCAATAGGGGTAATGTCACATACATGTTAAATAACACCACATAAAATTCCATTGATATATCATTGATAAATGATCGGTTATTGTCACCCACCTATTATTTTGGTGTTGTATATGCCCTACTTCACTAATCACAACTATCATCCATACATTTAACCTAGTGTATCAAAACTAGTCATAGCCATATTAGCAACCAGACACTAATAGTCCTTGACAAGCCCCGTTTTGCTAGCTTTTGGTCTTGTATTTGATTGGGGACTTATTTTTCCTAGACCCTAAGTTTCCATATAAGACAAAATTTCAACTAGAGTTTGGACATACAACTCCATTTATGATAAAAAGGGATATTGAATAAAACCCATCTTTCGACCACATTTGGTGGTGTTGAGCTACTGTTTCTATATTTTTATTGTTGGTCATTTTTGTTGACCTTTAAAGTTAGATCAAGTTGATTGTTCTTACAAAGTCATAATTTTTTATACGAATCTTTATTTTTTGTGATTCTTACTATGTCATAAAGTTGGTTAATATCTCTAATTAGATCTAAAACCTAGTTTTTCAAGAATGATAAGAGGTATGTATATTATTAAGACAATTTAATTGTGCTAAATATATTTTCATCAATATTTTGGATCACAATCCATGATCCACCCTCAAAATGAAGAGATTTGGGATTCCATATAAGGTCCCAATTACAATATTTATAGGTGGGCCATTCTCAAACATGAGGTGGATAATATAATGAATGATATTAGCTTGGTAGAGGACAAGAAGAGTATGGAAGAAATGATTGGTAGTGTCCAAACCAACAAAAACAATATTTCCAAAATATTTATGACATTATTTCTTATTGCAAGGACATGGTGGAGAGTATGATAGTTTCTATGTAGGTCTTTCAATAAGATTAAGAAAGGAATAAGGCTAATAATAAAATAGTTGAGGTGGATGTTGGTTTTGTTTGTTCACTACCCTCCTCTACTAAGAAAACTAAAGCCCAAGAAAATCCCCAAACAAACATCAATCCCATCCAAGGGGATAATTTTTCCATAGAATTTTATCTTTCATGGAGACTGTGGAAATTATTGAGTGACATGCTAACATCAAGGGCCTAAAAATCTTGGTTGATATTTGGTTTTTCTTTCTACTTTGGTTGGTATTTTCCTAGTCCCCCTTAAGTTTATGGTTGTTGTTGGTGTTTCTTCCATTCTTTGGTTTTTTATTTTTTTTAATTTTATCACCCTTCACAAGACTTCTTTTTTATCCCTTTATGGATATTTTACAAAAATCTTCAATCCCTATCCCACTTTATATAATTAAAAATTTCTATAACTTATGTGACAAGCTGTAATATAGATCAAAATGTTATGTCCACTTAAAAAAATTCAAACATGTTGAATTACAATAGTAGGCATAATCTTACTACCAATATTGGCATGTTATGATTGATAAGTTGTGGTGGTGTTATTTTTTCTATTAAGGTTCAAACCTTATTGAGGTTATCTTGTTGAATTTTTAAATTATTATGATGTCCCTAGTTTGTGACCTAACCAATCCATAGCCTAAAGTCAAAATCATTTACCCCACTTTAGGAAATGTAGAAATAATCTTACTCGTCAATTGATAAATTTAAAAGCCCATTCTTAAAAAATAAAATATGTTCCATGCAAGTTCAAAATATAATATTTATTGTAATAAATATTATGCATTTTATTGTCTTCCATATTTTTATGGTATTTCTTACAATTGTAAATATGCTCGATATACCTAACAAGATAAATTGAACAAATAAAAATTAGAAAATATTCTTATACCTTCTTATAATATAAGTAGTAGAACACCTACTATATGGAATAAACTCGTCGTTTGGACACCTTAGACGACGATGGCACACAAGCAACCATTAACTAATCACCATTGCATTCAATTCTTTCCACCATGATTGGCATCCCATGTTGAGGACTTAGAGTGAGGAAGGCTACGTGTGCATGGCTGTATCCACTGCTCACACTAAATCTGAACCTCTTTACCAGCATAGTCACTACAACCTTTGTGGCTAATAAAGCATAGTTCTGGCCTATGCACGCTCTTGGCCCACCAGAAAATGGAATGAAGGCACAGGGACGATTGTTTGTAGCTTTGCTTATTCCATCTCTGAAGCGCTCTGGCCTGAACTCATTTGTATCGCTTCCCCAGTACCTGGGATCTCTGTGCACTGATAACATGTCTCCCACCACATTCACACCCTTGGGAATTATAAAATCATCTCTTAATTTTAAGTCTTTAAATGCCTGCCTGGCGACACCTACACGAGGTGGGTACAACCTCAGCGTCTCGTTCAGTATCATCCCAATCTGTCAAAAACAAATTTGCAATATTAATTCAGAAATGTTTTTCTTCTAAGGATTTCCATACCAAGATCTGTTTACCATACTTACAATTTTGAGTTTTCCTAAACAATCCATCTTGGGATTGATGTTTCCTCAGATTGCAGTTGCTTCTTCGTGAGCCTTTTGTTGCCAATCCTGGTTGAGTGCCAACAGGAATATTGTCCATGATATCAGAACACTCGTTGTTTCTCTTCCTCCCAAGAAGAATGCTTTGCACTCATCCATTACTTGCTTTTGTGTGTGGCTGAAATTCTTGTCATCTGAAGAAACATTCTCTGTTTCTGAGAGTATCAAGCCAAGAAGATCATCCCCATATGATCCACTCTCTTTTCTCTTCTCTATAATCTGCTTCAAGTTATCTTCCAATCCTCTAGTCCGTTTCCACGCCTCCAGATTTGAGGGCATGGGAATATAACTTTTTTGGGAAAAACATAAATATGAACTCGAACAAGTGAGGAGTCTTTAGAAAAAAGGAAGCCAAAATATCAAATTGACCAAAAAAGAAACCAAATCTCATTAGAATTTCTGCTGTGAGCCTTTTCTTGAAAGCAGTTAGCTGTAATGCACAAGGACTCTCTGCACCTTCCTTCATAATCTCATTCCATTCCTCTACCAATTGATCTGTACACATGGACATGATGTCAACTGAGGCCTGCAAAACTTACACAAGAACAATTTTCAATAGTGACCTAAGATTTAAAAGCCCGCAAAAACCATTTTATAAACCTTGTTACGAACGGTATGATTGTGTAGAAATAATATATGAAAGTAAAGCGAATGAAGGACAGGATTATTTGAGGAATCAAGTAAGAACGTACTGATCACCTTAAGCTTCTCCATATGAAAAGCAGGCGCCATTATTCTGCGCTGGTGAGACCACTTTTGACCATTTGCGGTGAAAAGTCCATTACCCATGGCTAGAGAAAGCATCTTCTTAGTCATTGGAGACCTTGCGCAGTCAAAAGAGTGCTTGGAAGAAAGAAGTTCTCTGATGAGCTCCGCATCGGTTAGAAAATTTCTCTCCTGCACAGGGAAAGTCCACACATAAGAACATACAACCCAAATCTTTTAAGAAACAAAACAGACATGTGTGAGAAAGAGACCATAAATCTGTGACCACTTGGCTATGTAAGGGGAAATTCTTTCTCCAATGTCATGGTTTATGGAAGGCATATCAGTAAGCGTGGGCTGGTGCAACAAGTTTGCGATTTCAACAAGATTGCCAATCATGAATCGAGGAGGACCTTTGAAGCCTTGCTTTTTCAGAGCTCTGTAAATCATCCATGGCCTCCATAAGTACTTTAAAACTAAACCTGCAAAGAATGGGCAGATCGTAACCAAAATTATTACTAAGAATGAATTTACAGCTACTTCCAGTGAATCCATGAAGCCTACAGCTATAAGCATGAAGTCGAACTTGATCTGGAAAGAGAAACCAGTTACGAATGAGCAAAGTTGCGACTAGGGTATATCTATGGCAGGCGAAGTCGTTGGCTTTTCACATCGTTATTAATACTTTTACATAGTATTAATGGCGCCTGCTTTTCATATGGAGAAGCTTAAGGTGATCAGTACGTTCTTACTTGATTCCTCAAATAATCCTGTCCTTCATTCGCTTTACTTTCATATATTATTTCTACACAATCATACCGTTCGTAACAAGGTTTATAAAATGGTTTTTGCGGGCTTTTAAATCTTAGGTCACTATTGAAAATTGTTCTTGTGTAAGTTTTGCAGGCCTCAGTTGACATCATGTCCATGTGAACAGATCAATTGGTAGAGGAATGGAATGAGATTATGATGGAAGGTGCAGAGAGTCCTTGTGCATTACAGCTAACTGCTTTCAAGGACAGGCTTACAGCAGAAATTCTAATGAGATTTGGTTTCTTTTTTGGTCAATTTGATATTTTGGCTTCCTTTTTTCTAAAGACTCCTCACTTGTTCGAGTTCATATTTATGTTTTTCCCAAAAAAGTTATGTTCCCATGCCCTCAAATCTGGAGGCGTGGAAACGGACTAGAAGATTGGAAGATAACTTGAAGCAGATTATAGAGAAGAGAAAAGAGAGTGGATCATATGGGGATGATCTTCTTGGCTTGATACTCTCAGAAACAGAGAATGTTTCTTCAGATGACAAGAATTTCAGCCACACACAAAAGCAAGTAATGGATGAGTGCAAAGCATTCTTCTTGGGAGGAAGAGAAACAACGAGTGTTCTGATATCATGGACAATATTCCTGTTGGCACTCAACCAGGATTGGCAACAAAAGGCTCACGAAGAAGCAACTGCAATCTGAGGAAACATCAATCCCAAGATGGATTGTTTAGGAAAACTCAAAATTGTAAGTATGGTAAACAGATCTTGGTATGGAAATCCTTAGAAGAAAAACATTTCTGAATTAATATTGCAAATTTGTTTTTGACAGATTGGGATGATACTGAACGAGACGCTGAGGTTGTACCCACCTCGTGTAGGTGTCGCCAGGCAGGCATTTAAAGACTTAAAATTAAGAGATAATTTTATAATTCCCAAGGGTGTGAATGTGGTGGGAGACATGTTATCAGTGCACAGAGATCCCAGGTACTGGGGAAGCGATACAAATGAGTTCAGGCCAGAGCGCTTCAGAGATGGAATAAGCAAAGCTACAAACAATCGTTCCTGTGCCTTCATTCCATTTTCTGGTGGGCCAAGAGCGTGCATAGGCCAGAACTATGCTTTATTAGCCACAAAGGTTGTAGTGACTATGCTGGTAAAGAGGTTCAGATTTAGTGTGAGCAGTGGATACAGCCATGCACACGTAGCCTTCCTCACTCTAAGTCCTCAACATGGGATGCCAATCATGGTGGAAAGAATTGAATGCAATGGTGATTAGTTAATGGTTGCTTGTGTGCCATCGTCGTCTAAGGTGTCCAAACGACGAGTTAAGTTGTCTTAGATGAAAAACTTGTTTTTCGTCCTGCTTATCAAGGTATCTCTAGTCATTGAGTCAAGAGTTGATTTTTCTTGCTAATTTTATATTTTTATGTTTAGAATGGATCTCGTCAACTTTTCAAAGATTATATGTTTGTATTATTTTGTTAGTAGGTTTTATATCAAATTTACATAGTTGTTTTATTAGTTATTTGATATTGAAATACTAGCTATTCAAAAGAAGAATATGTCTTTTAAATAGGGCTTTTTTAAGCTATTAATTAAAGATTGAGGGGAATCAATTTTTTCAAAGTCATCTAAAATACGATCTAAAAATAATTGAATTAAAAAAATTATTTTTTCAAAAGACTCTTGTTTTACATGTAAAGTTAAATGATTCTTAATGATACCATCAAGGAATAAGTCTTGTTGAGTAAAAGACCCCAACATCATAAGAGATGAGGATGAGATCATGCTTCAGGTGGCTTTGGAAGAATTGAGACCCCTAAGACCTTGGCTTGTAGACATAGAGATAAATAGCTTATGGTTTGTGCCCTTGGATTGTATAAAAAATTAGAACACTTACAAAACAAACTAAATTGCTATTTGATATTAAATATTTTTATAAATATATTAATTACAATTGATATTAATACAATATTTTTGTTTATTTATAATGATTACTTCAGCATTATTCTTACTACTAATTTTTCTTTTATTAAAAATTATGATTCATATTGCTTCAAAGTTATTTTTAATGATTTTTATTATTGATAATTAATATAATTTTTCAAAATGTTATTGATAAAAATTAAAAGGAACTTTTCAAGGTATATATTATATATTATTATTTTCCTCTATGTTCTACAAAATAAGATATGATTATTGTAGATTATTTACCATGGTTTATTCCAAGATATCCCTACAAATTTTATTTATTGTTACTTTTCTAGCATGTACAATGAAGCCTAAGAAAAACCTCTCTTGATTATTATAACTTTATAGGAAATGAATGAACAAGTTACCCAAATGAAGGAATTGATTTTGCCTTATTTCTCTCACGTGGCAAGGATGTGGTATCTTTTTCGATGGCTTTGCAATTATACATCAACTTATTTATGTAAATATATAACAAAAGTGTTTCCTATTTTTTCTCTTTAGGTCATGAAAGCTTAATGTTTTGTGGTCCCATGTGCAAGAGAATTCCTGAACCCATATTGTTTGTCTCCTTAAATAAGAATGCTAGGTTTGGAATATCTTTGAAAGGGGAGTAATTCCTCCTTTTTTTTAAAATATGAAGAGAAAACATTAAGAGCTCTCATCTCAGTTCATGAACAAATAAAGAAATGTTAGGGTTAGATTGAGTGACATAAAGTTGGATATACTGAAAGAAATAATAGTTGAAGTGACTATTCAAAATTCTGAAGGTGAAAAAGTTTCATGAATTTAAGTAAAAAAAAGTGTATGAGGATAATATATCTACATTTCTAGAGAAAGGTGAGAGGAAGAAGTAGCACAAAAATAGTTTTGGTAGAGAGGACCTACCACCTCTATTTGGAGTTTTTATTTATCACTTGATCTAATACTTCACTCTTGAAAGGTGCTCTACTACTCTACATAGGTACCAGTTTCCGCTTCTTAACCATTTGAGACTCAATAAGTTACTTAGCTATCCTTTGTTTCTATCTTCATCAATGCGTGATTGTTCTTTATATTGTGATCATTCACCATTAAATGAATTTTTATATTTATACTATATATATTTTCTTTCTATAGAATACACTTTCTTAACCCTACCATTGTCTACAAACCCTCCCTATTACCTTGACCAAAACCTTCCTCTTCTTGGAAGCTCAAAATATAATTATTTTTAAAGGATGAGACATGTTCATCATCCCATATGATTTCTCCAATAAATGTATTCATTTATTTCCTTCAAAAAGATAAAAACTTACCCTTGGATGTGACACCCCCATTATATATGGAGATTGGTTTGAAAGTGAAGCATGAGACCCATTAAAACCCAAGGAGCGAATTTCAAGAATACTATTGGTAAGAGAAAGGAAATGATCAATTCATGAGAGAATAGCTTCATTGGCTCTCCTTCTCCTCACAATCACATACTCAAAAATTAATTTTCTTAAGATGATAAAATAAATTACTTGGATGAAATAAAGTTAGTGGGGTCGACTAAAATTTTGGTCATAGCCAAAATTTAATATCACCATGGATAAAAATACCCCTGAAGTAAAATTTGAACACCCTATTGAAGGTTCTAGATTTAATGGTGAAGCTACAAAGATTAGAGAGAAAATCCTTAAGGAGTTACTTAATTTGGTGCTTGATAATTCTTTCTCCAACCCCCCTCTAGTTAAGACCCACTTTCATAATTTTATTGATAGATTTTTTATTATCAAGGATTGTGTTGAAGAAAAATAAGAGGGGAAGACTATGCAAGGTGGTACTAGAAAAGGAAACTCTTCCTAGAGTTGTCATGTGTTGGCTATTGATCTAGAAGACCTAGGTTACCAGGTGGACAAATTTGAGACCCCCTAAAATTTTCATAGCTCTAAGAAGAATATGGATTGGATTAGGTTCCTCGAGAAAGGAATTGATAACCGAGGGAAGATTAACAAGAACTTGGTATATATATTAGTCATGGGAGTGGTGACTTACATAGAAATATTAAAATGTAGAAAACTTGAAAAAGGACCTAATGATTAAGAAGAAAGATAAGGCCAAAGGAAAAATGATTATTGTCTCCTTGAAGGTCTCTATAATGACTAGTTTATCCTAGGTCCATTTATAGAGGCTAAAGTAGGGAAGTTAGTGGATGAAGTAGAATTATATATGCTTCATAATCTGTCTCTATAATATCATCCTCCTAGTCTTCATAGTCCAAATATGATCACCAAATTACACCATCCACATTGTCCAAGACACTACACAATTACTTTAGCTTTCCTAGCTTTCATTAGGACATGATAATATTTCATGTGAGTACATCTATGCACGACAACATAAAATCTTATACATACTAGTTATCTCACTTCTATGTTTTCCTATGTCCAAATGTATAGTACCATTACCTATGATGCCAAGATCACACCTCCTAGATGGAAAATATTGTGTAAATAATTGTACAAGTGTGTCAATAAAAAAGGCTCCATCTAAGTTGAGTCCCATCCATAACGATGCACTATAATTTGCAACTGTAACCTCTAGAGAGACCATTTGAATTCCTATTGGGGAATATCTATCCCCCAATCACCCCTCCCAATATCGATGTTAATTTTGAATCCTTTGTGAACATCAAAGCCTAGATAACCTTCCCATTCTACATTCAAGTTCTTATCTCAAAATAATTGTTAATCATACTCTACACCTTCAACAGTATTGTATACCATTTTCTCTTCATATTAATTTTTTTTAGAATCCACCATATGTCCTCTGAGGTCATGGATATTTTGATCATTAGTAGGAAAAATGAGTTATGTTGATTGTGTCACCTCTCTAATAGAGGTATCATTAATAAAATATTATTTAAATGTTGTCCATAAATTCTATATTCCATAATCTAGCAACCTCTAATATATGATGATTTATCTATATCAAATAGATTTGCATGAATTTCTTGGATAGATTCCTCTCTTGAAAGATTAGAAATTATAAATCATCTTTGAAAATCCTTTTATCAAATATCTATCAACTACCAAAATCTATCAACCTAACAATCTAACAAACTTAATCACTTTCACATACTCCCCTAGTGTATGTGCAATTTTATCAATTGTGTTTATCTATTCACCAATTGCTTAGTTTCTTATAAATTTCATAAAATTCCACAATATTTGTACAACTTTAATAGTCGCAAAGGAAGAGCTAACCTAGGCATTATTTGTAAACATTAGTGCAATTTTAAAATTACATAGACTCACTTTGCAATTGTGTAGTATGATGTCAACTATTCATCAATACCTAATAAATAGAATGAGAATAATTGCATCATTTGTATAAAAAATTGCACAAGTCATTCCCTAATGTTGTGCCTTTTCTAAATCTACCCTTCCTACTTTAGTTATGATGCATTTATGAATCTATAACGACCTAAGGGATAGGTACATATTGGTTTACTACACTCCTCTAAATGATGAAACCTTTAGATGCACTTTAAATGGTATTTTGGTAGCAAAATGCATGTTATTTTTTTCTCTTTTCTCTTCACTTTATGCTCTAATATTTAATGTTCTCCCATGTCTAGTGAGAAAATTTTCCAACCAACCTTTCTTTTATAGGGTCTATGACCCTAACCCACCCTATGTGTTCACTATGGTCTCCTTCTAGCCTTCTGTGCCTCCCTTTTGCTCATTTCTATCACATTTCTATCCCTAGCCTTGCTAAGTGTTTCCTTCTCTCATATGCTGAGATATTACTAATAGCTTTTCAACAATTTTCTTGCAATCCATTTATGGTCATATCACCTCCTATATGAGGGCATGTACTATGTAAAATTTCCTTCTTTGAATCAATGCAATAAACTATATTACCTCAAAGAGAGGCAATATGTAGAGACCTAAAATTTCCCCACTTAATTAAGTATTTTATTTATTTAATTAATTTATTTATCCTTTTAAATATCCTATGAATAAATATTTATTTATGTAATACTCTTAATCTCACCTTTCCACTATTCCAAGAAAGATTTGAAAATTATATTAAAGACCAATAATGAAGATAAAATAATGCAAAGAGAACTAGAGACATGGAAACCTCAGAGAGAGCTGCAAAAAAACTTAAGTGGTCTGCATGAGGAGATGAAGACTCTTATCAAGTTTGAGAATGTGATCACCTTCCAAATTTTTGTTCCAATAAGTACCTATTTCGTTGTTCCTTCTAGACTTAGATACGAAATCAGATAGCTAGTTATGAATTGTGCTAGTGTAAATACAATTTATATCTTCAATGTCAAATCAAATCAACATAAATTGAGAGACAGTCATATGTAGCTTCCATGAATCAATGGAAAAGTTTCTTATACAATCTAGGACACCAACAATAATATGGGAGTTAGATTCAATAATGACTATGATATGCCTGATGGAGCACCTGATGTGAAGTAGAGATAATAGAAAAGGCCTCAATTGAGCATTATTTGTAGCTTTTCCCAAGCCCTAAAAATGCAAGTACAAAATAGTCCCAACATTGTACTTACAAACAAAACCAAAACCAACATCCCCAAGATTTCCACTGGCAACACCATTAGTGTTAATTTTCAGCCAACCAAGAGGAGGATGATCTCACTTCTAATTGCCTTGATTTCTTTGATCTTTAGCTTTTTAATCCTTCTTCCTATCATCTTAAAGAGAGTGAGCATTGGAATGAGCCAAAATAGTTTCAGTGATCTTGCTCCAGATGGTATACAAGACAATATCAATTGAAGAAGAGGTCTCACATTTAATATTCTACTATTTCATTCAAGCTAAATTTTCCATAATATGAAATTTAGGTCTAGCTGCCATCCAATATGCATAGCCTTAGAATTAAATTTTCTTCTCTTGTATTTGTTGAGAATGTTATTTCTACTCAAAGTACTAGTGTTCTTGATCTTAAAGGCGAAAAACCATCTTTCCTAGATAATAGAAGTAAAAGGGAATTCAAACATCAAGTGATTTGAATATTTTTCTTGGGAATTATATAAAATACATTTAGAGGGGCAAATGAAACCTTTGAATGCCATTGTGCATAAATTTAACCAAGCTAATTTATTAAATTTTGGCCATCCTTTCAGATGCCAAATTTTCAACTAGTCCATATCAGATTGAAGGGGTTGAGAAGAACGAAGAAGAGTCTCGTAACCAACTTTGACAACATATTTACCAATGTTACCACAACCCAAGTAATAGTATCCTCAAAATTAGAACTAGTGAAAGAATGAACTAGCAAAATCTTGTTCATAATTATAGCCATGGAAGGAGGAAGGAGAATGGGTCATTCCTGCAACTTTTTGAACTACTTATAATATCTATATTTATGAATTTGTAGAGCACCTAAATAATGATTAATTTTAATCCAACCTCTGGATTCCATAGATTTTTTTATGGGAACCAAATAAAGGAACTCTTGAATGATGGATGGGTGGTGGCTCCTAGGATTAGATAGAAAACTATCCTTATCCCTTTTCCCAACAATCTAAAATAGATCATTTTTAACTAGTTGGGAGCCAAGTTTCAACACCTTCAAAGAAAGATATCCATTCCCATCTAGGGGATATCCAATAACATCATTCAAATTATTTGACACATATATTTACCAATCATCATTTTACCAAAAAGAGATTAGGGATTGGAAATCCATATCCAGTAAATCTTACCAGCCAAAGCTTTGTTATTCAGATCAACTAGCCAAAGGTTAAGGCCTCCATGAAGTTTGGATTGGGTAACCTTTTTCAATTTTACCAAAGCCCATTTCCTAGAGTCCTTGGAACCATTCTAAAGAAATTCATGTGTCATCTTGTCAAGATCCTTCCAAACTGAGTGAGGGGAAGCCAAGATAGAGAATTTTTAAATAGGCATAGCTTGAATAATATATTAGAGAAAGGTAAGACCACCACCATAACTAAGCCATGTTTTGGACTAGTGATTGATCTTAAATTGAATACGCTCCTAGATAATTTTCCAAACAACCATAGGAATATTCTTGAAATAAAGAGGAATGCCCAAGTAATTAAGATGAAAAGAAGACACAGAGAAGCCTGGGATAACAAGACTGTGTTGTTCAAGATGTTGATTAATGTTGAAGAGAACCACTTTATATTTATTAGCATTGATGACTTGGGAAGAGGCGGAAAGGTAGGTGTTAAGAGTCTCGGATATCACATGAACTTCTAGGAAAGAGGTAGCTCACATTATCCTAGTTTCATGAACAAATCTAGGAAGCGAAAAAGATTCATATCCAACCTTAACATGAGAAAGAAGATGTTGATGTATTTTTTGAAGCTAGAGTCTACCCAATCCTTCAGCAAGGATGAGAAAAATAAAAGGAGAACAAGGGTCCCCATGCTACAAACCCTGAGAAGTGAAAAAAGGAAGAGATGGAGAATATTGATGAGACCTGAATAAGAAGGAGTGAAAACACATCTCAAGATCCAATCAATCCAAATGAGAGAAATCAAAATCTAACAACATTTTACGCAAAATAATCTATTTAAATCTATTAACAACTTTGGATATGTCAAGTTTGATAAACATTCTAGGATAATCCTGCTAATGTAAAGATTGAATAACCTCTTGGGAAATGACAACACCATCAAGAATTCTCCTACCTTCAACCAACCCACCTTGTTTAGGGGAAATAATCTTATGGAGCAAAGGTTTAAGGCAGACAATAATCGCCGAGGTAATCATTTTGTATATCACATTACAAAGAGAGATGGATCTAAAACTAGAAATATTAGAACCATCAGCCTTGGGAATGAGAGTGATAAAGGTGTGATTCAAAGTTTTGAGAATTCTTTTATTGGTGAAGGACTCCTTGACTACTCAAAGACACTAAACTAAAGATTAGTTAAAATTTTTGGAAGAATTCGATAGGAAAACCATTAGGATATGGATATTTTATAGTGTTCATGCCAAAAACAAATTTCTTACCTTTAGATAAGTCAATAGGCCTTAAAAAAACAAGGTTAATGGGAGAAAAAATAAAGGAGGAATATCATCAAGGATAGCTTGTTGGATTGGACATCTTGTGTAAGGTTGAAGAAAAATAAATTGGAGAAATATCCAAAGGAGTGATCTTGCATCTCAATAGTAGAAGAAAATGATTAATCGTGATCATCATGATACAAGTTTTTCTATGGAAGAAAATGGTGTTTTTATTCCCCAGCTAAAGACAAAGAGTTCTAGTACATTTTTTCCAATAGATTTCCTATGGAAGATCAATATTTTCAATAACTTTACAAATAGAGTCATCTTCATCTTTAAGTTGATTTGTGATGGTTCCATGCAGAAATTGATGATGAACTTCATCCCATCGGGAAAGAAGAGGAGCATGATACTTTTAAAAATTAGATCTATTGGATCTCTTCAATATCATAGGATGATCCTTAACATAGTGAAGTTTCTTATGAATCTTGAATATAGAAATTCTATGAGGTTGGCATCCTTTAGACCACCAAACAAGGATGAGATGCAAAATATATTCCTTTTGAAAGTAAAAGTTCTCAAACTATAAGGGTCTTTGAGGAGAGAAATAATTAATTCCACCTTGTAGGAGAAGAGGAGAGTGATCAAGGATAGGTCCATCAAGAATATGAAGACTCAAAATCCATTTAATAAAATCTTCTTAAAAAATAGGACACCTATCAAGCTTGACATTCCTAGTGTCAAGCTCAATTCTCTTGTTGCGATAGGTAAACTTAGACATTGGGTCAATAATATAAAAAATTTCAAGTCATTAATTTGGGTACTCATAAACCTATACCTAGAATCAAGAGAGGGGATTCCACCTTCTTGGTTTAGAAGAGAAAGTTTAGCATTAAAATCTCCAACAACCACTCAATCACGATCAACCCAAGAAGGACACATATGTTGAACACAAAACCATTGGTCAACATTTCAATCCTTCCAAGGATAGAGCACCATATAAGTTACTGATTAATATTTTCTCAATAGTTTCAATGTGCCTAAAGAAGGAGGTCAAACCATCATTTCTAGCAACACGATTCACTAGAGTCCAAACAATGGAGTTACAGAGAGTGACTAAACCCTGAAAAGAACCAAAAGAAGCCACAACAATATGATTATAACCCTTCCATATTATTTTTACTATTTGAGAAATGACATCGAATGTCATTTTGTTCTCTTGGAGAAGAAAAAAATTAGTTCTAGAACTTTCAACAATTCTACAAACAACATATTGATGGGACTTGATGTTAATTCCCCTTTGTTCCAAGTTTTTATAATCATCAATTACCTTGAGAAAGATAAGAGTCAAACATTTTCATTGTTCCTTCATTAATCATATTCTCACCTTGAGAAGCCACATGATCCTTGTTAGACTTTATTCCATCCCCAAAGGAGCAAATGGTTTTGGGATATTTTTTAATTTAATTAATGCAAGTTGGGGTTTATCCCTAATTTAATCTATAATTCCCATGCTATCATCTCTTGAAGTAGGTTCAAAAGGAATTTTCACTTCACTGATCAAAGTCAAAATAATGTTTGGAGAGAGTGAGGCTAAAGAAGGGAGGGAATCTTTAACAGGAGATCAAGTAAAATAGAGTCCATAGTTTCCATATTCTTCTCTTACTCAAGGTCATCTAGGGAATTAAAAATCTCACATCTCTTTGAAGACTTGATGATAGATAGATCAATACCTTATTTTTTCTTGATTTTCTTTTTCTTCTTTTGTCTTAAAAAACCATTCTTGGGGGTATCTCTAGGGACATGAGACTTGTCTAGAGAGTGATTAGTAGAGTTTCTTGGCTTTTGCAAGGAATGGGTGTTCATATCTGGGCTTGCTATTTTAGTAGACCTTAAAGTCAGGAAAAGCTTAGAAAGGCATCCATGTTGATAGTAGGCTCTGCATCTAAAAGGGAGGGTCGT
Source organism: Chamaecyparis obtusa (assembly GCA_027943335.1). Taxonomy (NCBI): domain Eukaryota; kingdom Viridiplantae; phylum Streptophyta; class Pinopsida; order Cupressales; family Cupressaceae; genus Chamaecyparis; species Chamaecyparis obtusa. The sequence continues at coordinate 826,204 of BSBK01002635.1, forward strand.
GTAGTCCAGTTGTTGAGTCTATGAATAATAATGTATGGTAATTTCTAAATCAGTAGGAAGAGGTTGATGAAGGTTCATTTCTAAGCAGATAGGAGCATAAACAATAGAGTAACCTTATAAAGTATCACAAGAAACTTTCATGTATTCTCCAATGGAGTTACCAATGAGAGAAAAAAAAAATTCACACAAAAACTCCATAGGAAGGGCATACATACAAAACTAGAAAAGCATAATAGTGGGCTCTATATGTGGGTCAAAAATAACTTTCCAGGGTTGGATAAAAATACCATTAGGGCCATGGTGCCTCTTATTAGACTCAAAGGCCTTAGAATGATCTGCAAGAGAGGAAAAAATAATAATGAAGTATCCATTTCCAATAAACCATAAAGAGTACTCACCAAAAGGCTCCTGATTGTTTTGAACCTAGGAATGAAGAAAGGGTATAGATGGGCGAATGCCAGAGAACTTACAAATAAGATCATGATTTTGTTTGTAGACAATAGAGTCTTCAATCATGCCTTTCTTGATCACCACTTTTGGCCTTGCCTCCACTTAAGGAAGGAATCCATTTACTTTGTGTTGTAGAGAAGGAGAAATGGCATCCGCAGACAAAGGGTTGGCCGCTAAAATCTATGAAACTTAATAGTTGCATGTGTGGATTCTACGAAAAGTCCAACAAAAGATGGTGACAACATCTATAGAGGGAATATAAGATGGAAAAGTATATGGAGACTCCTTTAGAATCTCCATGGAAACAAGAGAACAACCAAGAAAAAAAAACCCTAATCACAGGTGTTCATTCGGGTGGTCCACACTATTTTCCTAAATTATTACCATTCTACTATTAATTAATTATTTTAATATTCTCTTATTTCTAATCGTAGAATTCCATCTTGTTCACATTGATCTTAATCTTAATTTGTACTCATGTGACAAGTTTCACACCTATCTTCATTTACATTTTGTCTCTCCATCCCCCACATGTCTAGGTTCATTGAACTTAAATATGTGCTACCAAAATTTAAGGTGCCTCTTAATCTCATCCCTCCATTAACTTTAATATCTTAATCGTATTCATTTCCACCTATCCTAGAATCTTATCCTTTCATCTCTTAACCTCTTAATTGAAACCCTTCATTTTTTCAAGGATTCTATAAAAGAGGAATTTTCCCTTTCATTTCAGAGAACCACAATCACAATTATAACTACATACTTTTAGTTTTATGTACTTTCTATCATATTTGCATTTTGTTCAACTACATTTCATTCCTTATACCATCTTGTGCTAGTGCTTAATTCTAATAGAAACTAATTTATAATATCTTGAGGGATAAGAGAATAATGAATTCAATTTTATCATGTGTTTAAGATATATCTTGTTTATTTATTTTCATGCACTTGAATTCAACCTCTATTGGTGTTAATTATTTTTTTGCAGATCTTATAGTGGTGATTGGTCTATTTAGGTAATTGAAATAGGTTACAACTTGACATACACACATATAAATAAATTATATGTCATTAAAGTACAAAATCAATGTTAACAATATAAATAAAAGTATGTTGTACTATTTGGTACAAATATTCATAACATACATTTATAATATCCAAACAACATACATATCACATACATTAGTTAGTATTCAATCCCACAATCCTATGATTACACTAAATCTCATGCAAACTTACAAAAATATGAGGATGAGATTCCCAAGGCACAAAATCATTCACAAAAAACATTTATCCCAAAACATCAACCATTCATACCATCACCAATTCTGGGTTTGAATCTAGAAAATACTACATGGATTAGTGCACAAACACAGTGCATAACAACCACCATAGGCATGTTAAGTCCTCTTATATGACAACATACATATCTCCAACTAGAACAACATTAACTAAACGAAAATAATTGCAAGTCCCACCCAAATACATGAGAAAAAATATCCTATGATCCAAGGATTTGTAGGCTATGTCTTCCTTGGATGAACAAAAATCTATTAAAAAGTGTATGAGAAATAGCTACTAGCTAATTGCTATGGTCCAAAAGCACTCTAAACTTACTCCTACCTAGACTATTTTCCTATGATGAACATTAACTATCTCATTTAAGGCCTCTATAGAGGCTTAAAATGACTAAATTATTATTTTGAGGTAACTCTTACTACTCTTTCTTAAGCAAATAAATCATTTCGAGGATACCTATTTCAATTTTGATTAGATATGTCACAAGTATAGTGCACTTCCTATAGTCTCTATTCAAGGTGCATGCTTAACCATCACATGCTATCCTAAGGGCTATCAATATAGTTACTTTATCACCTTGTTGACTATAAGCATGTCTTGTGACTCATGATTTCTCTCTATCAGACACTCCCTAATGTTTCAATCCAAAAATTAGATGACTCATTGAATATACTCATTCTATTAGGTTAGTGGTCTCTTACCAAGGTAGAAGACATTGCAAAATATACATTTACATATCAAAAAATTAATAGCTTAACTTAAATTGTGCTAAAGAGAGTTGCACCCCTTCCATATTTTCATGATAATACACAAGTTCTCAAACAAACTATTATAGGTAGCATCATCTTAATAACGTAATCTTACTACACATGAAAATATTAGTAATATTTCATCCATGAGGCATATATCTTATGAGAAAATCATTAAAAATAACAACCAAAGTGTATTCTTACACTAATTTGATGATCAAGCATTATGATATAAGGATTGATCAATATAAATTTATCATCATTTCATGAACAAAAAGGTTATATAATTTTTTTATCAAAATGCATATATCGATCATTTAACTATCTAGCACTACTACTTGCACTGTTGTAGTATTTTTCTAAGCCACCAGAAATAAATAATTGCAATCACAAAATTCACATAGCCAGAAACTCAAAAATATAGGAAAAAAAAATATATACAAAATATATTCGAATGTAGTTACTAATGAACAATTGTCCTTGGACATGTAGTGTTGTAGTTTAAACAATTAATTGATTAAGAGGGCACCAAGATTCAAGCCCCTATAGAGCTATTGTGCTTGTAGGCCTTACACCTTTGCTGGATTGTTGAGCTCATGGGTATGAACAAGTGAAGTGTGGTGATGAGGTCGCTCATTTTTGTTCTCACTAATTCATAGCTGTGGGTAAAAAATTATTTCACATGAAGTAGGAAGGTGTGTCATGTGAGCCCACTGGTCACATTAAGTTTATTTGCTAGGCAATAATTTTGGAAAAAGTCATAATCATATTGTATAATATGTTTAAAAAAAGCATCGATGTAGCTATGGAATTATATATATACAACATGAAGTGTTCTATTATATTCTTAAGAGCATGGCCCTTGTTCATTTAAAATACATCATCTTACACTTCACTAATGTCAAAACAATAGGAAGTAGGGTACACATCCTAAACAATACAATAAAAGAATAAGAAATGATAGATATGGTTGGTCAAGTAAGTTAGTTTAGGGAACCAAGTTTACTATCTACAAATGGAAATATAAATTTCATACGCACGTCTCAAGGTACATGGCATTATTTTATTCTTGAATTTAAATAGAGTTATTCATTTTAATATATACATTACATTCACCCAAACTTTGTATGTTCACAATTACCAAGTGGTACACATGACTATAATTATTGTTTCATAGATTAACTCAAACACTTCAGAAAATTTTTATTCATATTCAAAGTGTGCGTGAAAGTATAGGCCCATCGTTCTAGTATTTACAAAAGTCAAGAACTAGTAAACTCTCTAGAATCCATTGCCTTATAAAATCGACTAGTAATGCATCTTCAATATACCAAAGATGAACATTACATTATACATTGATCTAACACCATAAATATTTTATCATAGAAGCTATAATAATAAAATATATCACTTCAAAGTTGAAGAAATGTCAACTCCAACAATAAAACATAAAGGAGCTCAATTTCAATAATAAATCAAGCATGACCATAAAAATCATAATATATTGAAATTTCAAAATTTACTCACTAGAGTATTTGTAAGCAAGATAATGAATCAATGATTGTCCTAGATGAGAAAAAAATTTGTCAAAAGAAAATATGAAAATCAGAAATTTATACTTTAGATATACTATATGACTATTTCTAGCGATCAACAAAAGAACGAAAAGATATACTACACCAAGGTTTCTATAATTTGAAATAAGTAAGAGAACAAACTCAAAAAATAATATGAAGTGAGTCTTCTAAGGCTCCAATCTCATCATAAAGCATCCTAGTTGTTGTCAAGAACTCACAACCCTCTCCTCAACAATGAGGACATTGATGTGCCTTCTATTACTTTTCAATCACATGGTAGGAGTGCTTTAAGTTAGGTGATTGTTGCAAGGTTCCTCAAAATCATTTGACTATCCATCTTATGTGAAATCCATCATATTATAAATTAAAGAACACCATTACAAGATAGATTCCTAAAAACTAGAAAAAACTTTCTATCATAACCAATCACTGCCTCTTTATTAGAAGTTATAATAGTTCTCAATATAACAATTTACTATAATATTTTATAACTTCCCATTCTCGAACATTTAAACCTGTGATCCCATTCCCAGCATAATTTATCCTTTCTAAAGCAATATAATAGACACATCAATTTTCTTAAAAATAGGTGAGATGAACAAAACGTCACGGTTTCTACAGTCGATATTGCCCTCGTAGGCTGTTGAGTTGAACTTGCCATTATCGTATCCCGTGTTTCAACTCGTTCTGTACTGACATTTCCCAGCAGGATATCATATCTGCATGAACGGACTCTATTTTCGAGACATCAACATGATATTCTAATTTCTGCCATCTTCTCTGCCCCACAAATATATCTGCTGTGTCATAATAAACAGAAAATATAAATATTTGCATATTGGTGCCGTGGTGTAGACACCAAGCAAAACGTGGAAAAATTCACCGGAGTTGTCATTAAGTGGGTTTGTCCAGAGAAGTGGAAAACGTTATGCTTGCACAAATTATTCATTATTGATTTATGTCGTTCGTACGGAGAACATAGCGCATTTTGGTGCATGTGACGTTTCCCATCCTAAGGCCTTTGTTACCTCTCTCGTCTAGATTGGCGCCCCAGGAATTCTGTGATCCATCCCTTCATCATCCAATAAATTTTGTTGAAAGATGCACTTGTATGGGGAAGCGTGATCCTTGCCGGGTGCACACCCAAAAATACTATTTCCTTCATTTTGGTTTAAATATTAGATTCACTGTTTTGATTAGGTAAGGACGGGAAAGTTCCGAAGCCATTACAAAGACGTTATCAGGCGGATCTTACTCTAGAAAAAAATATAAAAAGCAGATAGACATAGCAATTAGATTCACTGTTTTGATTAGGTGTGGACGGGAAGGTTCCGAAGCCATTACAAAGACGTTATCAGGCGGATCTTACTCTAGAAAAAAATATAAAAATCAGATAGACATAGCAAAAATCAGGAAAACAAAATAAATATATTGATCTACTTGGAGCCAAAGACAGGGCTTCCTTTCTCCTTTTCTTCACTTTCTTTTCCTTCTACAGTTTGAGGTTCTATTGTAAAACCTAAATTGTGAGCGTCATTTCTTTTTCACCGAGTCTCTGGTATTCAACCTGCTCCTTAGTATTGCTCATGAGGACCTTTGGCATTATGGAGCACTAAAAATAATCATTTACATATACATCATCTAAGGCATTTCATGCTTAAGCTTGTTGCATGTTCTATCACTTATCTAGGGCTAAAATATTAGTACACTAAGGGGTTGAATATGGATAGTAAAAACCATTATAATCTAGGAATTTCTCTTAGGAATTTATAACTATTGTAAATTTTTATGCATTAATAGATAACAAAGATGAGACCACACTATAGTTCTGAAGTACATAAAACATAAAAATTAATCTCTTTCCTAAAAGCACTTTAGATTGTAAGTTCAATCTTACATATTACAAAATTCAATTTCCACAAAATTTAAATTTATTATGATTCTAAACAATAAGCATGAACTATCTTGACTGGCAACGATCTATACTTGAATAATTGAATTCTTTTACAACATTAATGACCCCTAAAAGAACATAAAGCTACATTAAAATGACAAGAAGATAAAGAATCTTCTTCTCTTGAAAGTGTTGTATCCTCTTATTTTTTGATGTAGCTTTATGTCCTTTTGGAGACTATTTTAAATTAATTGGCACAACTTATAATGGTGTATTGGATTACTTGTTATATACAATCAAGTGTGGTTTGGTCAGTGATCACTCAAAGTAGCTATCTCAAAAATTGAAGAGTTATTGGAACATGGAGTCTTTCTTACCATATCCATGACCATGGAGTGTTTTCAAGCCATTAATGATTAGCCAGCCTATAGAAGCAAGTTGATGAACTTCAAATACCGGTCACTCCATTTCTCCATGTTCCTACAAAAATGAGTTCCAACACATGGTGATTGGATTTTGATACTATGGAACTGTATGAAGACTCTCAAAGTACTAAGGGTGTTAGTGATCCAATGTAGGGTTTTCTTTGTTATTTTTCTTTCTTCTTTTAGTGCTTCTTTAGGACTTTTGTTAAACCATGGAACATTCTACCTTCTAGCATACAAGGTAATTGTCTCATGTCAAAACTATTATATTTTTTATTTTTCTCAACAATTCGGGCCTGGATCCTCTCTTATTTTTTTTTCATGCTACTTTAGCGTGGATGGGTGGCTTCCTCATATCTTATTTAATTCTTTGTTATTTCTCTCTTTTGTACTTATCTCTTTTCTTATTAATAAAAATTTATTTAGTGGTTTTTCTGCCACTTTTTTTAAAATGTATTTTTTTGATCATAATTCCAAAAAAAAATCTCATATTTCATTTAATTTTAAAAATATTCAATTATAAAATCATACTTGGTTATTAATAGATCTAAGTCAATTAATGATTAATTTTTTGACTGTTTAATTAAGGTAGATTAATGAGGTGAGGCTTCAACAACACACTCTTAGCATTTTGTTAGATGATTTATTTGAATTTGTCTATTCTTGAACTATATAAACAAATCAGAATTGAAATTATACTAGATATATATATATATATAGTTAATTGATAATAAATTAAAAAATCACTCCAAAGGAATGGGAAAGAAAGACAAAACAACAATAGAATATACTATTTAAACCAAAATGAAGGAAATAGTATTTTTTCCTTACATCTATATGTTTTTTTGGGTGTGCACCTTGAGAGGATTACTCTTCCCCATGGGAGTGCATCTTTCAACCAAATTTATTGAGTAATGATGGGTCACAGTGTATTAGTTGCATTTAAGAATTACAAGGATGCTCATTGAGATGAAAGCGAGGTGACAAGGGTGTTTAGAAGGGAAACCTCAGAGGCACCCAAATATGCTATATTCTACATACGAAATGAATGACACAAAATAGTTCAAAGTTGGAAGGGAGACTAGTATTTTTTATGCACTTTTTTTGGACTATGTAATAGGCATTAATATATCAATTATGAATGCTTTATGAAAAAATAATGTTTTTCACTTCTCTGAACAAATGTACTTAATAATAAACCAGGAGATTTTTTGACCATCTGAATAATGTATGGTTTTCATTAATGACAACATACAATCCATCAAGAGCAGTGTCTACGAAAAATTATTTGGGAGGAAGGTTACCATAGAGGAAAACCTTGTGGAAGATATTACAAGCCTATCCATAGAGAAATGCAAGTTGTTTAGACATAGGAAATTATCAAAGTAGGAAGTCAAGAAATCTTGCAAGATTGTCTGAGAAGGAGAGTTTGGTGAAATTTTCAAAGACTAGTTATGAGTCTTCCATAATGAAGGTAGACTAGAGGGTAGTTTTGAAGGCCATCAAGAAGTATGTTACTTTAGACAAAAGATTTACAAGAGCATTTGACCACCATTTTTCTTTATTCAAACCACTTCAAGTACGAAGATAAAATCTCAAACCATTTTTATTTGGCATCTTCCCTAAATGCTAGTATATTAGGGACTATATGAAGAGTCCTACCAAGAATCCCATCCTTCAAAATGATTTATTTTTTTATTAATATTTGGACACTTTACAAATCTTCCCTTCCCTTCTTCTCCCATTTTGGTGTCAGATAAAGATGAGGAGTATTTTAGTACTAGTAACTCAAAGGATGTGGAAAGTAAAATGGATATGTAGGTATCTGAGAATAAGATAGAGAAAAAAAAAAGAAAGCTCCAAAACACCAACTGAACCCCTCACAATTAAATAAGAATAATTCTAAAGGGAAGAAGTGTGTGTCTCCCTTTCTACTGGAAAGGGTAAGAAAAAGAATAAAATAAGTAAATCACCTCTAAATAGAGAGAAATTAAATGATAAGGAGGACTTGTAGACTTGTGAGATGGAGGAAGGGCATAATACCTCTTGGACAGATGATTCTTCATCTTCATGTCCTCATGTTGATATGGCTAATAGCCCTATGTCCCCAAATGATTAATGTGACCATACCCACATATTCAAGCTTGTTGAGGAGTGCCTGGATGACATTATTGGTATGGCTTATAATGGGGATAATGAGTTCTATAAAATCATCAATTGGGTTGTTAATAAAATTAATGATATTAAGGAAAATCGATAGTAGAAAGGATCTAGAGACAAAAGATGTTGAGAAGGGGGTTCTATAGGAGAAGACCACCTAGGCTTCTTGGACGAAGGAAAGAAAAAATGTTTTTGATTGTGTCCAAAAGACAGTGGACACTATTGAGAAGATAAAGAGGAAATATGATGGTAGATTTGCAGCGATGGAAAAGAATTTCACAATACAAAAAGAGAACCTTCTTCCCATAATAAATTTTAGTCATCAAGTCATTAAATCCATCACTGATCGTATGAACAACATGGTGTTAGTTTGGAAAATATGAATCAAGAAAAGATTGTTGTGGACCTAAAAATTGACAAAGACGAAGAGGAAGTGTTGGGCCCAAGAAAGTGTACCAAGGGAAATATGAAAAGGAAAGTAGGC